>OZ034967.1:35577663-35700163 GCA_964030785.1 Siderastrea siderea
TTAAGTGCATGCCTAGAGAAAATGTACCACAAATGAAAATAGGCCAAAGTGAAAATCGTTCCGCAGAAAATGTTGGTTTCAGTCGGCTTACAAGCGGGAATGTCAAAGTTATTTTTAGTAGGTTAATTTCAACCTGTGTGAAAAATGCTCGCTGATAAAACTATATCTTGTTTTGCTTTACATTATTTGTTTTTCAGTTTTGTGAATAGCCTACAAGCGTTGCCTTTTATATTTAATTTCTTTATTCTAATTTTTTTTACACTGCCCTTGTGCTAAATTTAACTTATGCAAATTTGTGACAGTTGAGGTCATGCGTGCTTACATTATGGCAGGGATAGTTTTGCTCTTTGCGTTTCTTGTTTCGTTCTGTGAAATGGCAGGATTTTGTTCCTTCTCGGCAACTATAGGTGGTAAGTGCGGAAGTAGTTGAGGATATACAGAATGTATGGCCCTAAATGACTGTGACGGCGATATCAGTTCGCATCTAGCAAATCACCACCTGTCAAGAGAAAATACATGTGAAACTGATCTAATACCAGCAAGAGCAGGTCTTTTAGAGCTCACAGAAGAACAGATTAAGAATATGATGGTTTGTCCAGCCCATCGTTTTACCTTAGGAAAGTACTGGCAAGCCCCAAAGACCTGCCAGTATCCAAGACATCATGGAAAGAAATCGGCGGTAACAGGAACTCATGTTATCAATTTCAAGCTGGCCAGGGAAATTAAAAACCTCTTTGGAGAAGCTGCACCCGTTGGTTCCCGTAAGTTTTATCATTAAAGATTGTTCTTAATCGCTAAATATTTTTTACATTGTTAAGCCCTAGGCTGAAACAGATTTCACTTTCTTAAATATGAAATGCTAGGTCATTACTATTGTTGCATGGTAACAACTGTACTCTGGGCGCGTTCTGTTGGCTTACCTGACACCGGCTCAAATGCAGGATAAAATGTTATTGTAGGGTAATTGGAATGCGACTTAAATAATTTATTCTTAGTGACATAGTTTGCAACACCTGATTTTTCTAACCGTGTCTAAATAAATTACTCTTTCGAGTTTGCTCCTAACATGCGGGGGGGGGGGGGGTTGTGGAGGGTGGTTGGGGGAAGGGGGGTGGGATTACTCCCTTTAATGGCCTACATTGTATACGGGGAGGCTCTGCCCATTTGTATGTTTCAAGTATATTAATGGGTAGAAATTTTGCAAGTTCAAGTATTGTGACAGCTGCATCCCGGGTCCGGAAACAGAAACACTTGCACAGATCAGGCAGATTCACATCAAGCGGCCATGTTGTTTATTACAGAACAACGACAACCTCTCCACAAGGGAGTGGTAACGAGTCTAACAACACTATCCCTATGGGGGTGCAGTAGGGCTTCCGCTACACTGTCCCCTCCTTTAATGAACACTGTCCCAGTGTGACAACTGAAAACGGGAAACACGAAAAAACGAAACTACAGTCCAGTGGCAGCTAATCCACCCAAATCTCCAAGTAATCTTTTGAAATTTCAACTGTTTAATGTTCAAGCTAGTGAAAGGGCTACTCCCATTCACCATAACGTTCTGGTTTCCTCCGCTCTCTTCCGTAACGGCTCTTCAAATTCTGCGCAGGGCTCTCAGGTACACTGGGAGGGGCGGCTTGCCCATTCATAGCTACGCTTTCTCCTTCGACAACTGGTAGGGCATCACTAGGTACATCTGCATCAGAGTCATTCTCCACATTAAATTCAGTGTCACTGTTTTCCGCATCTAAGTCAGTCCTTTCGGGCATCTCCGGTGCAGTTGGGTTTGGAGACTCCATGGAAACCCTTGGAGGGCTTCCATCCACATGGCCTTCTCTTAGTTCAGCTGACACAGAGCCACCCGGGTTAACAGGCTCACTTCTTTCGGCACACCCAACCGGGGACACAGCAGGCACATCAGTCTCTCCCCTCTCTGCGATCCAGCTCTCTAATGCAGGTCCAAGATACGGCTTGAGACGATCAGCCTGGATCACCTTAGGTTTTGCTCTTCGGCTTCTTTGAATTTGATAGGTAACATCTGACAGCTTTGACACTACTAAGTAAGGGCCTTCCCAAGGGCAATCCAATTTGGGTTTCCCTTCTTCCGGCGAATGTTGTGCAGCCAGACGCTGTCTCCTATCCGAAATGGTTTACTGGACACTCGCTTACAACAGTTAGTTTATCAGAATGAAAGTGAAGGTACCTCAAGACCAACAGAGCAGACCACTGTAACCTGTTTGACGAGACTAATATTGCACGCTAGCAAGTTATTATATTACAGTAGTCTTTTCTCGAGATAAACTGAGGTTTCTTTGAAGGTTTTTTTAAGGGAGCGCACAGGCTCTCTAGAACTTTTATGGACAATTGATAGACACATCCATTTCTTCGCCTATTTTGATTGCTATTGGCAATCAATAGCAATGTGATGTGCCTGATTTCTATGTAAAGACACTTCATGATACAACCTCGTTCCCAGTGTCTCTCACCTTCCCGCCTCACAAGAGTTCTTGGGGGGCGGGAAGAGGAGAAACACTGGGAACGAGGTTGTTCGTGATACTTTAATACAAAGAGCATGCAAATCATGTATTGATAGCGTTCTATCCTGGACATAACTGAGGAGGACAATACTGCAGAGACTACAAATACTAACTTGGCTCAAACGGCATAGTTTATTTACAAGTTCCGCCCTATTCAGAGCGTAAACCAGATACGTACAAACCCAGGACGGCACGCTGTGTTTCTCCCAACGTACTATTTCTGGAATGTAAGCCTAAGATTATAATACCATATAATAATGAACTTGTATGTGAGAGTGAGTCATTGATGCGATACATCATCATAGAAAACAAAAAGTTTTTTTTACATAAGATGAACAAAAATGCAATTTTTTTTTAAAGCAGGTAATAACGAACAACGATATGACGGCGAATCATTGATGCGATACCAATCGGATACTAATTACATCATAATGCCTTAAAGAGGATAATAATTGCTAATTGGAGCCTTTGCGTTGTCAAAAACGGCATTCAATCCCCTCCAATCCCTCCACATTTGTTTGTTAAGGAAATCTTGCATGTCAAGCTGACGAATCCCCTTCTCATGTTTAATGTGATATTTCAATCGTGCCCATGCAGACTCTGCCTCCTGGGTATGAACGCCTGTTAAAGGGTCAACAAAATTGTTTTGGTGAACCACGATCCTATGAACTGCAACATTAGGAACATAAAGGTTCAAGTTTCTATAGGCTCCCCAATCGTCCGTGTGTACTTCTGAGCTGGGAAGAATAACTCTCTGAAGTAATAGCTCAGACCGTACACATTACCAACGGTATTCTTTGTCAAGCTGGGCATTTCAGTGGCTGTTGTCCTCAACTAGCGTACGCTCCACAAATATATCAACAATAAGATTTTTCCCAAGGGAAGTCTAGGAAACTCTGCGGAGAAGCTTCCATCTCGAAGAGACTTTTTATGGCGACAGCCAGGACATTTCCTAGAAACAGAGAAAAGAGAATAAGGTAATGTATGATCAGCATGAAATATATAAGAGCCTAGAGAACTCTTACGTTTCATGACAACGTTTCATTTCAACTGCTTTGAACCCAAAATAGCTTTTTTTTTATGTATGTATTGCGACATTCAGAGCAAGGCCATTTGTCACATCCATGTAATTTACTTACCATTGGAAACCATCTACGTGGTTCTGGTTCCTTTCGATTAAAACCATTGCTTGGTTACAAGGAATGCATCTGAGAGGATTTGCAAGTAAATTTTCGCCCTGTAGCCATCGAATAAGTTCAATAATTGGCCATTGGCAATGCGAGTAAGATCTAAGAGGTCCATGATTGGAATGCTCAAAGCGTATTACAGGATCAGGACAGCAGGAACAAAGAGATATTCATTTTCATGCGACCTGCTGTTCTTGTTCCGAATATGGAAGTCGGCATTACTTCCTGAGATTGGAAAATTACACATTGGGATAGCAAGTTTTCAGACTCATATATCGCTTAGCTGTTCTTCTTTCGTATACGATGTCGGGAACACGATCAAGGAACCTTTCCAGGGTATTCGTTTTCCTAAGGCAAGAAGAAGCCGCCGATCAGATGCCAAATGCGACCAAAATGCACGACCTCGAGGAGAGCGGATGCACGAAGGAGATTGAATTCAACAACCAGGCCACCGCCAACGATGTGATGGAACTGCTTGCCCACCAATTTTCTTTAAATGGAGATGATGTACCAAGGTGGGACGCATAACTTAAAATAGTATATTAATTTGTGTTTGCTTCATGTGCATGTGGTACAGATCGGATAAAACTTTGCTGTCCAATCATTTCCGGTCTTGTCAAATTACGAGCCAGCTCAATTCAGTGCGCCTACATTTGTGCCTACATTGTTAGCCCATGTCAGCTCTATGGTTCTATCAGCCTTGACAGTGTGCCGGTTTAAAGCTTTGTACTAGTTCAGCACTTTGGCTCCCGGTTAGCTAATCCTGTGTTTACGGCCTTTTTACGTGGAGGTGGGGTAACCCGCCTAGCCGGGTCGAAAAAAAGCTTGCGTTTTCATGAAATCTTACCACCTTGGGGACCCAGCTAACCTTTCTCAAAGTCATTGCCTGGTCAATAAGCATGGGGCCTTGGTAAAAGGCAGTTACCGCTGAAAATATGTATTACTGGCGACGAAAACATGGCCGCAAGGTGACTGCTAAATCGAAATTGTAAGGAAGATTGATCACTACCAAAGTATATTTGAGGCAGTTGAGGAGCTTGGGAATGGATCTGTGGAGCGTTGTAGAATGGAATGAAGTCAAGTCGAGTGCGCTAAGCTAAATTATCTCATGATTATGCTCGATAAACTTAGCTTCTCTGGAAAGAGCACATTGAGCTGTCCCCTAGTAGCGGGAGCAAAAACCTGGTTCACAGTTCCAAGTTTTAAAATTTAAAGTGAAGAAAAGGCAATCAAGCGCCCTAGGTACATAATCGACTCATGCACGAGACTTCTTTCTTTGTGTTTCCATCACAGGTTGGTCCTTTACAAGACAGTAAACAACACTTCAAAGTTGAGCAAAGTGGGCAAGGCCAGTACCATGTGCGGGGACACTCTCAAATTTTTATTCAAGACACGATCAAAAGTGTACATGCAATTAAAAAGAGGTGAGTATTGTGTATTTATAATTTAGAAATAGTTCCGGTTTGTTTAATAAGTTAAAATTTTCCAGACATTGATCACTTTAACAAAGCAAAGGCATACAGAAATACACATGAACTACATGGTTGTCAAAAACAACAAGTAGTTCACGTGTATTTCTGGATATGAAAATGGAAAAAATATGGAAAATTTTCTCCTTTCGCATAGTAACTGTACTGTTAGGTACTATTGTTGCTATAGCCACATCCAGAGATACAATGGAGTCACGCATGTCCATTGCTTGCCCTGCCTGAACCACATCATCTGATTTAGCCAAAGCTAAAAATATAGCTATTTTCACTATAACCTAAATCGTGGTTATCTGAAGTGTTTTTGTGCACTAAGATGGCATAACATTTGCCAAAATTATGTGTAAACACAATTATCAAAAATTATTGGTTTGTTGACCAAGGAAAAAATGACCCTCAAGTAATGTGTCTTTTTAGCTCATTTTTTGTGCGCGCATGTGCAATGAATGAGGTACGTTAAGGGGGCAAAATGTGGATGGAATTTTGTGATCCACCACCCCTCCCCTCTTGGGCCTTATTATAATGTTTTTCCATGGTACAAAAAGTGATTCCAGTGTTATTTCTTCTTGTTGAGACAAGTGATATTATGTTAAGCAATGCTTATTCATTATTTGTTTGATACTAGCAACATGCTATAGAATTGTAGATTGTGCTAGGCTACGAAGTAGCTGAAGTACAATCAGAATTCTATTATTGTTGCACGAAGAATTCACTAATTCCCTCCCACCCTCCCTATTTACATGACTTCCATGCCAACAATGTCCTTTTATCTCTTTGCAGATTGGACTCATTTTGCCTACTGCTTTGTCTTCAACAAGATCCTTGTCGCATCATGTCATTTGTTTTGTGTCAAGTTTTGTGTTAATAAAGATACTTAGTTATTAGTTTCCTTAGTCTGTTTATTTTGTTGTGGCAAAGTTCAATGGCCGCCGGCTAGGTACTGGCACCTAGGCTTATGGGATTGCCCGGACCATATATGGTATGCATAACCTTTTAAGGAAACCTTTTTCACGCTGCATAATTTTCGCTTTTAATGACTTTGGTATTTCTGTATAATTGAGGCCAAGACCAATTAGTGAATTCTTCGTGCAACAATAATAGAATTCTGATTGTACTTCAGCTACTTCGTAGCCTAGCACAATCTACAATTTTTACAGATATTCCAATTTTTAATTCTAATTACATTTATGTCTGGTCAAAATTTGATTCTATGGAGAAAAACAAGATTTTGAAAACCATCAAGAAGGATCGATAAATGGTGAATTTTATGATTTTTATCAATCAGTCTGAACATATGGAAACTACATAAAAGAATTGAAATTATATATTTACAGATTTTAACAAATTTTAATATATTCAACGTTTTTCTATTGTAACATACGAGACCTGAAGCTAAGAATAAATGGCTAATAGTGTTGTAGCTGATTGTCATTAATAATTATGAATTCTCACACAATGCATGGTAGCTCAGTGGTCACGTGTGAGAAAGGAAAAAGGGAAAGGGCAAAGGGAAAAAGGGAAGGGAGAGGAGATGGAGGGTTTCCTCACTCTATTCTCAGCCTCCATTTGGAATACCTAGGCTGTCCACAAGTTGCGTGCTAAATGTCCCACAACTTTACATATTTCAAGCAACGTTTTTCCATTCTAAACAATCTCTACCCAGTCTTTGAAATTGGAGCAGCTTTTAGGGTTTAAGTTGCTCTAAATACCTTGTTTTACAATATTTGTAGTTATTAGATACAATGTACTTGGGCAGTTTCCAAAATAAAGGTCAGGGAGCCTGATTGGGGGGGGGGGGGGGGGTTGGCTTATTGTTGGAACAGTTTGGACATCCTATAGATAGTTGTTCAGGTGATCTAGGCCCTAGGTTAGTGGTTATTTTAAGAAAAACAAAATGGTGGATGAGTGAGTGGTGCTTGAGTGACTGCATGCAATTAGTTTTTTTTTTCCCTGTTAAGACCAGTGCCAGTACAAAGCAACTTGTGGACAGCCATATTTGAGTCTATCTCCCACTGGAGAGTAACCACAACAAATCTGACCTTTAATAGGCTTCATGCTGACAACAAAACCTCCAAAACCTTATACTCATTGTTCAAGGGAAAATATACAAAAACCACCGCACAACTGTAATTCTTAAATCTCTAGAAAGTCAAGCTAAATATTAAGTGGGTGGGGAAGTCAGTGGCAACAGACAGCATCAAGAACAAATCGACCTGCCTTGTGCCTCACATGACCTTTACCCCAGCCAGTGAGGACCCAGGAGGGTGTAAGAAAACCTTAATCTGCTTGCTTCATCTCACACTACCAGTGGAAAATTACTATTTGATATTCTTCGATAGCATCTGGCATGGTTTTTTGCAAGATTGAATTTTGAATTTTGCAGTTTCCAACAATCTAAACATTAGGCATTGTAAAAAACAAATTCCCACCCAATGTATTAAAACAAAACAAGAAAATGTTTACTCCAATTTATTATTACCCTTCATATTTATGTTGAATGGACTGCAAAGCCCAGGCGGGAGGGACTCAAAAGACACTTGGATAGTAAGGTGCGGCCAATTTGCTTTGGTTACACCAAATTATGCCTTAACTTACTTTGAGTTAAAATTAATGAGGACGCGAGGACAGTGAATTGTAAATAAACAAGACAACATGTTATCTCCTGTTGTTATATGCAAGTGCTGTATGTGAAATACCAATCACTCACATCAGGGAATTGCATGAGATCTGCTACAATTTGATCTTGGCTCTTAACAATATGTCTAAAATCAAATTTCCCAAAAATTGTTACCAATAAAGGCTAAACAATCTTCAATGTCAAAAGTTAAATTTCTGCAAAAAATTTTATCACGTGGCACGAAGGTGTGAGCAAGTAAGTCAACTTTTACTTCCAGGTTCCGAGAGTCCCTTCTAAAATACAAAAGATCCAGGGATGAGGGGGTTGGGAACCTCATTCCAGGATCTTCTCTGCCTTCACTCTGGCTGCTGGTGAAACTTCTAAGGAAAGAGTTTAAAACTTAACATGATGGTTGTTTTCATGTAATCAAGTTGGACTTTACATAATGATCATACAAAATCTGATTGGGGTCAATGTTACTATCATTCTTTACCCATGTGTTTTGGTGGAAGTTATGCACTGTAATTTTCAAGAGTAATGAAAGAGCATACTTACTTGCATGTGTCACAACACTAATGAATTCTTTTTACTTTTGGTGTGGTGCTTATCAAATAGTAACTAGAAAACAATTTGAATTTACTAATGACGACTTTTATTAAAACCTATGACAACAACAAAACCTGATTTCAACTGTCAACGTCCAGTGATCTTTTTTCTTTTCGATTCTACTTCAAACCTCTTTTGCCTTTTCATACAGATTACTTTAATTGTACAAATTATATGGCTAAGTGTAATACCAGTGAAGAACTTCACTAATTATATATAAGTCAATGAGAAAACCTTTACAAAACATCAAACAAATTGAACAAATTTGGGAACACAAAAGTCAAACTGCAACCACCTCTCAGGCTTATTACTTTTTAAAGAACATCTGTAATCTATTGAACAGATTAATAGTAATAATTTATGTGTATAATTATTATGTTGTGGTTCAATCTTATCTTTGGTTCAAATTTTATTTTCCTTTGATTAAAACTCAGTAACATGCATTACCATACCCAAACACAAAGGGAATAAAATTTGAACCAAGGACAAAATTGAATCACAACATAATAATACAATTACTTGAGTCTTTAAATGGTAAATAGGGCTCAGGCTATCAACTCTTTCAACTCTTTAAAAGTCAGTCTAGAAGAGTGTTGGGTGCTTTATGAGTTGTGCCAAATTTTCTTAACCTCTTGCCTCAGCATTAAAGAAAAAAGCGCTCTTTCCCTTATGATCCTGTCCACCAACTTTTTCACTCTTTCAAAGGGAGGCATGTTGATAAATCCAGCAGTTGTGAGAACTTCCGTAAAGAGCTGAAAAATTCTTTCATAGTCAGGAGTGTCAACTTCATCAGACTGCATGCCACTTACAACTTGTTGAAGGACAAAAACTTCAAAGTCCTCTAGTTTTTCGGGAGCCAGTGGTTCATTCTTTCTCTCCAGGTATTCAACTGAAGATACTGGAAGATCATCATGTTTCCTTCTTTTTCTGACCTGTCTGTCTTTTACTGCTCCATCTTTTGGTCCATGTGGATTTCCACAATTGAGACATTTGCACGACAGGTTGCATCCTTGCAAGTGTTGAAAACACTTACACCTTGACCCATAGGTACTGCAAAATGACCTTTGTTTGTCTTTTGCCACAAGAACAACTCTGAGTCTTGACGGTGTCTTGCCTTGTCTTCTCTGAGTCTTGAGCACAATGTGTCTTTGCAGCAAATACAGGATCATAATGACCTTTCCCTGTCTGATTAAAGGCCACATAGATAGGTACAACAGTCAATGGGCAGCTTCTTGGCACCAGAGGTATGATAGGGTAACTATCAATAGATGAGAACACAACTACTGGTATTTTTAACACATTGGTCAAAGAACGTAAAACACTATTTACAAGTTCACAGTCAAAGATGCCTGGCTCCAAGAATGTTCTTGCAGTATCTTCAAATGAGGACTTATCAGAGCCAGTTAGAAAAGCTGCGTATTCCTCACTGTTGTCCCCGAGCCATTCTGCCACAACCAACTCTCTCAGTAGACTGTTTCTTGTGGAAAGATCTTGGTTTCTGCATACTTTTAAAGACTGTAAATGTTGCATTAACGCATCATCGCTGCCTTCCAACATCTTATCAAGCCCTAATGACACTGAAGTAAAGCAGCAGTCACCATCACCAGGAACTGACATTCGCTCAAGACCATAGTTAGAAACAATCTCATCGAGTTTTTTCTCAGTTGCAAAATATTCACTTTGTCCATGACAATCAGTATGGGAAAATAGAAGAAGCATTGATGGAGCATTAATCCAAGAATGTTTGCTTGCAAGAAGTGGACTTTTTTCCTTTGAAAAACTGCAAGATGCAATGTTGGCCATAGTGAATGCTCTGTTAATAATATTTTCTTGTGATTGCAAACTGACATTTTCATTGTCCTCATCTAAGTCAGTTCACAACTGCTGACATTTTCACCTTCAAGTTCAATGTCAAGGTTGTCAATTAATAAATTTGTGCTTTCACTGTCACCTGTAAAGGCTGACAAATCAGGAAAGTTATGTCCAATGCCAAACTTTTCGGATGAAGGATCTTTCCCCAATGCAAGAAATGTGTGGAACCACTGACTCACAGGACTACATATTCTTTGTTCACGTCCTTTTCCTTTTGTGTCACAAACATTTAGTTTATAAAATACAGTCGCAAGCAGTGCAACTGCTAACGCAACACCAATACGGTCTTTCTTAAGCCACTTACGCAACCTCTTGTGAATGTTCTCATTCCGGTTTGTTCCTACTCCAGGTGGAATACCAGATAAACATCCCAATTTAACATGCTTCATTATTTTTGACAGTTCTGCTACAGCTTTGTCTGGTAGTACTTTCATATCATTTAGTACCTCAGCTGACCGTTTTTTCAAAAAGTCCTGCAAGTTTTTTTTCCATTTTGTCTGATGGAGGTGTTGGTTTCTTCCTTGCTTGACCAAAATCATTTTCATCACGAAAACACAATCTCAAGTCCTTAATCATGACTTGCCTAACTTCTCTAAGTTCAGCTGTCACTCCCTTTCTTGGTATCTTGTCCAATATTCTTTTTATTGCATGGAACAAATCTAGTTTTATTGAGACCCCACATCCAAATATGGCATTAATCTTGTTCTTCACTGTACAGCAATTGTCAATAACAATGCCTTCTATCTCTTGTTGTGCATTTTGATGTCTTTGCTTCAACTTGATGAGAAGAGACTACTGTATCAATGGATGTACCTCTTGTGAGCTGCCATGCAAGTACCTTGTTCTCTTCATTCATCACAATAAACACAGCGTTGTATAACTTGATCCACTTTTTTGCCACTTTTTTGCCTGTACAAATTGGCAGTCGAAAGACTTGCTTACAAAAGGAGGAAACATATCGAGCCCTATCGACACGAAACTCACAGTTTCAAAAGGGGCTAATTGTTACGCATTTGACTGAACTCAATGTCAACAAACGGTGCCAAAGCTCAAACACGCCTTAATGGCACTTTATAAAACCAAGACAGTCATTGCAACAACAATCCTTTCTTAAAAATCACATACTTGTCAGTACAAAAATATTAAGAGGCTACATTATATAAATGTTTCCACTGTTAGAAGTCGTGCAGGCCTGTCGCTCCTTGCTACTCCCCATTCTGCTTTTGATAACATTTCCACGGCTACAAGCTGCAATTTTAAAGCTAGGGAACTTAAATAAACCAACAAAGTTTTCTTTCTATTTAGTTACTTAATTTTCATTTCTGTATTTTTAGTGGTAGCTCGACCAGAATAGCCTAAGCTACCTGCAAGCTGCTATAAAGGCCTGTAAACTATCTTGAATGAATAAGGTTACTGTTACTACATTGCTTCTCTCTGCTAATCTTCTTCAAGCTCTTCCTCGTCACTTGTGCTGCTAGGGCTGTGGGAGTCGCTTTCGTTCCTTTCAGGCAGAGCATACTCTTTAGGGTACAGGAAGCAGTACACATCATCTCCAACGTCAGGCTTGAGGTTTGTGATTATTCTGCTTCCTGCCGCATTGCTGAAATGGTTTGATTGCATCATCTGTGCAATATATGGCGCATCTCGTCTATTCAGTAATTCTCCAACATCTTCGATGTTGACGCACTCTTCAGGGATGGCTAGGGAAGGAGGATACACAGGACATTCTGCAAGATCATTGCCTAGGGGGTTTCCAACACAGATGCCATACACTTATTGGACGTTGTTTGCATCCCGCTTCTTCCTCCTTTCATTTGATTTTCTTCGGTTTTCTTTCTTTCTTCGCCTCTTGCTTATATGTTCTTAGGTATGCCCTTATATATAGTGTGGAAACTTTTCTTGTTTTCTTCTAGCATTTCCATATCCTGCTTGACCTTCAGCAGCTTAGCCACAATGGACTTGATGTGCTCCACATTAAAATCGTGAGCAAATTCTTCTCCTTGCTTCAAGGTAAGCCCATTAGGCTGGAAGAGTGTGGAATCATGTTCTTTCAAATGTTTCACCATGCCATTCAACTTGTCAAACATGCTTCTGTGCTCTTTGATGAAGAAGTTCAATCTTCTTCTATCACTGGGCTTCAAATGATATCCTGCTTTGGAAAACTCACTTGCTCTTTTCGAACACCCATCCGCACTTAGAAAGGTAACCTCTTTTTATTGTAACACATGGTATCGACAGGATCGTTCAGTGGTAAACCTATTCTTAAACGACTCGTCACTTTTGCCATTCTTTTGCATTTTGGAATGAGCCTCTTTGAAAATGCTCATGTAGTATTGCGCTCTCTTTCCTTTTGGATTTACAATATAGCCAATACTTGTTTTCCGAAGTTCCTTTAAGATGTCTGCATCTTCAGCAGGGGAACTTACATTTCAGCTGTTTTGGGAAGTCAGAGGAGACGTGTCTTCTTTCAAACAATGGATCCAGTTATTAGATGCCTCTTCTGTTTCTTGACTGGATTTCCACTTTCCTCGGTAACAACGATGCCCTGGAAATGGAAGCAACTTGCATAGTAGATGGTGGGGACAAAATCTTTTCTGTTAATTCGGACAAACCGAGTCCACTTCTGCCGTAAAGTTTCATCCTTCGGGAAGTAATGCGTACTTGTTCCTGGCATGCCTGTTTTGCCGGGACAATTTGCCACCAGCAGCACAGTAAGTGACTCCAGATCTCAAAGCTTTCTTCTCCGCCATGACACTCGTGTCTTTTGTGCAATTTGTGACGTCACCGCCCGGTAATGGGACCATTTTAGCTGAGCACAAAATGGAGACACTTTCCAGGTGCCAAATTTGAACTTTGTGGCTTGACAAATATCCCATGCAAAGGATTCTACTCAGTGAAACTTACATAGTTAGACTCATTATTCCCTTTAAGGTGTTGTATGCCTTCGCTTGGTCTGAGTTGTTTAACCCTATTTAGCCTGAGGGGACGCATTGTGCCCGCGCTGACTTTAATGAAATATAATTTTAAATCACCAAATCTCGTGACTTTTCCTAAAATTTATCAGAGAAAATTTTCCTGTGTCAATGACATGTCTATGATGATTGACATTTCCATAGCAACTGTCTACTCAGGAGTCTATTTTCACTATGTTCTGCCTTTTTTCAGTCTTTTTCCCTTTGTTTGTAAGGAGAAAATAATCATTTATTTTTTTGTGCTTATCTTGATTATGTTCCTTAGAACAAATTCATATATTTTTCGATGTCATCGTCAACTGTATGGCTGCAGGGTCGAGATTCAAGATGGCGGCCTCCAAATTCAAAATAATTATTAGTTAAAATAAATATTAATTATTGCATAATTAGGTGGTTGCTTACGTGACGTTTGACTAACTTTCAACACTTTCAAATACTTTTGATCCTTTCAAAGCTATTTCCTTTTGATTATAATTACAGTTTAATAACTCTCACTTGTCTGCCGTTTTGAGACTTGAGTTAGAGACAATGAGTGAAATCCAGTTGGAACCAACCAGTTATTGTTGTCTGCTGTCTGCCTTACATGGATGTCTATCCTAAGAACGCTCACTGTATATTATGCACTGTTCGTGGATGCTTGAGTAAAAAAGTGTACTTCAACCCTCTTAAGAATTTACTTTGAAGATTAGTGAACACCAAATCAATACAATACAAGAAACAATCAAGACCAGTACATCTTCCAAAAATGATTCAAACTGGACCTTGGCCATTTTAGTATTGAAACCTCAATGTTTGTGGTATCTGATATGAATTAAAACAATAAATTACATTCTTTTGTTATGTATTATTAACATTTTGATTAACATTTTATAGACAATTCAGCAACTTAACTGAAGAGAGGATTTAAGGCAAGTTTGGTCTCTTATAATTATATTATTAATCATTATGTACTTTGAGAAACATGTTATTGTTGCATATCACACGATTTTGTTGTGCCTTTTTTATATCTTGGATAATCCATACATGGATTTGTCAGTGTTCAAATACAGTAGAAACATATTGGCCATACTATCAGTGAATATCCCTGCTATAACTGTAGTGAAGCTTTTTTTTACAAACAAATTGGAATGGCACATGAAATAAAACTGTGAAATTTTTAGTTTACCACCTTCAGGGAGCTTTTAGAAATAATAAAACTTAGGAGAGACAGCATGAGCACTAAGATTTTGGGATCGTTTGGTTAACCATTATGACAGAAATTCAAGTGCCAAGACCCGGTGTCCATTTGAGCTTCAACTGTGTTTTTAATTCCTGTCTGTGTAAATAAGTGAATTCACTTAAGATGTATTAGGCAGGAATTTAAGTTTAACATTAGCCTATCCAAACGTGATGTGTACTTCAAATGAACACATGCTTTTTGAAGAGCCTGGGTGGCATCTTAAGTGTATTTTGTCTCTTTAAAAAATAGAGGTGTCCCAGCTGTGGAGATCAAGAGCAGCCAACTGCAGAAACTAGAAACTGTAGAAACTGTCAGTCCATTTTTAAAGGATCCTAGTCACCCACAGTGCTCTGATTGCGTCAAGTGGGTAATCCGCCATTTTCTATGCCATCTAAAATCAGGATTTTTTTCACAGTGAATTGAAATTCGGCTACATCTGCGTCAATACGGCCAGTTTGGGCCTTCATTTACTTTAAATTAACAGTGGTTACATTTGGCTGGTTATTTAGGTGTTGTTTGCTATTTTTCTCATGAAATGTGCGAGACAACGCCAGGACTCTAAGTGGTTTATGCTCTCCTTTGCGTGGCAATACCAAAACAGGCAAGCTTATGAAAGAAATCATTATTCAAGGACCTTCTTGGTTATTGCACTAGTCAAGCCAAAGATATCCAATAGATTGAAATGCTGGTCAAACTTATTCAACATTTTCCTTCATTACGGAGAGCGTTCTTCACGCACTGAAATGTTTTGTTTTCATGGCAATTGATGTATTTTGAGAATTGTAATGAATATCCATCCTGTGCAATGATAACAAAGAAAATAAAAGCTATTAATAAAAGAGTTTCTTCTCTTTGAAAGGAATGTGAAATGTTTTTCACTTTATCTAGCACTAATTAAAACTAAATGCGGTTCGGGGCAATGATCACAGTGGCGTGATCGAGTGAGTTTTGAAAACATTTCTGCCCTCGATGCATTCGCCTTTTGTGTTTTGTGGCGATGGGAAAGTCAAGAATACCCAATTAAACAAGATTCCAAACCTTTACGATTCTAAATTCGCTTGTAAATCATATTCCGCGAGCGCTCGCTGAATATAGTTTGCTTTTGGGTAGCCAATGGACTGGGAGGCTGGCCGGCCTACGAACACAAACATCCTTTGAGTTCTTGGTTTTTAGAAAGAAAGCACTTTTACTGGCACTAAAATAAAAAAACAAGCGAAGAAATTTCAGCTTCAGGCTACAATTTACACTTACCAGTTGAACTGTTGACGTTTTGTCACATTCGACGAGTAATTCGATCGCAAATTTCAGATTTGCCTCCTTCTGCACTGTACAAAACTATGCGTGTAATGATCACCCAAAATAGAGATAAGAAGCACGGTGTTATTAACGGGCAGGGTGCAGAAGTCCTTAACTTTCAGAACAAAACAGTTTTTCTAAGACTGCCAAATCAGAGAGTAGTTGGTATTCATTTGGTGAGTGAAGTAAGCCAGGACAACGTGAAAAGAACATTTTATCCCATTGTTCCTGCATATGCTAGTACGATATGCAAAGTGCAAGGGCAAACTCTAAAGAAAATAGTACTTTGGCTAGACTGCCCAAGAGTACCAGAAGGAGCAGCATACGTAGCATTATCTAGAATAAGAAAACTCGATGATCTGTTCTTCATGGTACAGGCCGTACCACAGCAATTTACCCCAGTACGAATGCTTGCAGAGTAATTAATGTCCCAAATCTAATTTTCAGAATGAGTAGCCAAATGCAAGCCGCTAAGTACAATTCACCAAGGTGGGCACCAGCTGTCCAGTATTACAACCACTTTCCGAAAACCTTTCTAAGGCCATACGGTAAGGTGGACAAGCCGGTCACAGAAGGTAAAATAATGACTGATGCCAAGCCTATAAATTGCGAATGGTTTGGCAGACCATCCATTGCAGTTAGTGAAATGGCGGAGTCCATATGCGAAAATGTGGACGTCATCGAAAGGGGGCTTAGTGATTTAACGGCAACTGAAGTAGGCACCAATTTAAGACAGCTCGCGGACACAATGAACGCATTAAATAAAAGAAACCAAATTGCCCCTCAGCCACATGATATCTCTGCATTTATGAGATACATTCTGGACGATCAAGAAGGCAATAAAGAGGCCTTTTTTGAAAAATTAGAAGTGCTGGGAAATGCGATGTATTTAACAGCAATCCAGTGTAAAATGAGTAAGACCATATTCCATAACTTGGACTGGTATACCAACATGTTGAACACTTGTGATGGCACGGACGCTGACTTAAAGCGTAACGCGGACATAAGAACAATGAAAGACTTCCTTGTAAATCAGTGTGTAGAAGTTGTACACACGCCGACAAGGTCTAGATCGCACTGCAGGAATTTACTACGGGAGTTAGACGATGCTACTGAACCCGTTGCACCAGCGCAACCCGCCGTTGCAGGATCAGTGGCCTCGGATGATAGCAACACCCGAGCCACTACGTCTTCAGAGGATGAAAGCCAGACGGTACAGAACGATGTGTACTCTCAACAACCCTCCACTTCAGCAGGTAGTGAAGACGACAGGATAACAACGAAAAGAAAGAAACGCAAGGGCCCGCTCAGCGACCTGGCTACATTACTTGGTGACAAAGAAGAAGAACCTGTCAAGAAGAAGCAGAAGAAAAAGAAAACCAAGAAGAGAAAAGATGACTAAGCACATGCATGTGCACAGACGAACGCTCTCCCTGATAAAAAGGTGGTGAGAGGCACGTTTGTTTGGGGTTAGTAGGCAACCTACCAACGTTTTCTTTCCTTGCAGATGGCTGAGGGCGTTGATACACTCTCCAACTCACTGGAAAACATTTCGCTCAGCAGCACCCCAGAAGAACGAAACGCCCTAGAAGCAGCTCTCAATCTCCCGGAAGATCATGCCATGATTCCTGACGACATGGTCAAAAAGGTGAAACGTCGGGAGGAGGAAAAGCGAGCAAAAGAAGACCGCGAGAAGACCCGTCACAAAGATGAACGCGACCGAAGAAAACATGAAGAAACAGACTCCAACAAAGAACGACGAAAGCACGACAAGAGACATGGGTCACAAGAAAAACATGACAGCACCAGAAAACGGAGAGCAGAGGAAAAGCCGCGTACTCGATCGTACAGCCCCCAGGAGCGCAGAATGACAGGTATAACGTACGATTTCTTATGAGATAAAGAATAGACAACTAAGACATACTATTTCATTTCAGACAAGTGCTACAACTGCGGTAAAAAGGGACACTATAAAAGGGACCGCCTCGAACCGAGAAAATGCAGACCAAGGAAGAATACCACCACCGTGGTATTTCATTTCCACGGCAGCATTACGAACTCGAAATTTAATTAGAATGCATTTTTCTTAATCGTTATACTGTTACAATTTCATTAAACAATTTTGTCTGTAGACATTGTCTATTCCTTATCCCATACCGAAATTGTTTACTATCCTGGCAACAATGAGTCCAGCTGGTCACTGGATGATACCCCCTGCATGAATGTGCACGTGCATGGAACACAATATCGCACATATTGGTTAAACCTTGCACGCCCACATTCATGAACAGGCTAATACCACTCATAAGGAGTGGGGGGACCAGGGAACCATCAATTCTTAACCTCCCTTTTTACAACCTTCCAGAACTCCTGCAATGCCACAAAGCTTCAAGACTAATTCCGACAACAAACAGTACCACCACTGGATGTAAGACTTATTACCCAAAAAAGAACAAACATGCACAGATTGAAATATCAACCACACTTTAAAACAATGTATGAATAAAATGTTATTATCAAGCAATACGTGTACTTACTATCATTGTGTCTGCTACGCACCTAAAAGCCCCGTTTTGAAAAGTAAAACAATGAACAAAAACCCCCGCAACAGAATGGACACAGAGGGCGATATTACAATCCCACTCAATGAAACATTGGTACCCACAACAGGAAAAGCGTTTGGGCATTTTTGTCAACAAAAAGCTTGCCTCGATTTCAATTGACCAATTCATTAACAACGGGAAAAAGAAAGAATCTGGAAAATTCTGCTTCGCAATGATAGGAACAGAGCCGACATCGAAGGATCAAAAAGCAACGTCGCTATGAACGCTTGGCTGCCACAAGGCGTCCCTGACTAGGATCCTTTAAGAAGAAACGAAAAAACCCAAAGGAACTGAAAAAGAGGAAAGGAAAAACCAATATCACAGTACAGAAGTGTCTCATGGAAAAGCGTATAAGTTAATACAGTTTAGCTAATCAGGTGCGAAGTCACTTCCTTAAACGCGGGGGGTCACTATAAAAGGAAATCTCCCTTAGGAAGATTTTTATTAATTGACGATTAACTGGCAAACATGGCGGACAACATTTTGAATTCTCCCGTGTGTCGCGAGAACAAATTTGGATTACTCGATATATTGTACTTTACCATTGGTCAAAATAAAGAATACGTATAGAAAAGCTGTTTTCATTGGTCCTTGTTTGACTATTGCACAACCAAAGCGCGGCGATTACATGTAACATATGCAAAGAACAGTTCGATCCTTGATCAATGGGTTCCACAATTGATCAACAAATAGTTCGCGTTTATACATCAAAACTATTCGACAAATATCTTCCCAGAGCTGAAATGATTCGTTTTCAAGTAAGTATACTTGTTGTATATCGTTTCCCAAACTCTTCTCTTGCTGAAAATGAAACGGTGGAACTTCAAATGTTAGGTTACCATCGAAGTCCCACAGAGCGAAGCAATGCGAGTGGAGGCAGTTATTTCGGCGTGACTACCTAGCGATTCGAAATATAACAGCCATAGACGTGTTGGCGATCGTTCGTGTTCAGGTGAGCTCTTCAAAGAAAATAATATTAAATGGAAATTTACAGCAACTCTTATTTGCTGTACAGTACGCTGTAATGCTCAGCATCAGGACTATTATGATGCAAATGTGCCCTGAAGAAAACAACGATTTTGTCATGGATATTACATATTCTGCTTGTGATTATTTCGTAATGTAATTTTGGCCTATTTTCTATACAATGTTTCATTGCACCAATGTCGCAGTTACCTAAGTATTTGATGCGAAAGTTTGTAACGAAACTGTGTATCCTAAAAAGTGAAATAGGTTGCGTTGGGATACAAAAGGAAACCCAGACTAATATCCTTACTTAGGTATTTTACAGATAAATCACATTGTTTGTGTAGTAATGTGTCTATGATGTGAAAGTTACAGTGATTTCCAGAAGATTGAGGTGTCCACAGAATGCATAACAGATCTCCTGTACAATGGATTCTAGAGAGAGAGAGAGAGAGAGAGAGCGATTATGGCTTACATTTCAGATGTTTTCCTCCACAATTGGATATCAGCTTTAGAACAAAATAACAAAAACAACAACAAGGAAACACTCGCAACTGAAAACTTACTTGACGGTCTTCATGGAAGTTATCTCACCCAATTCCACTTGCTGTTTTTCGACTGCATTATAAGTTACATATGAATTGATTGCAGATAATTACTGCAGAACAACGTCACTGATATGAGCAACAATCGTACACTTTGTGACAGGAGGTACACAACAGATTGAAGGCAGAAACAGAGAGGAGTAGCATCTCTATGAAATTTGGCATCCAAAGTGAATGTACGGTGGAAGATATTCAAAACGAATGGAAGCAAAGACAAAATCTGCCAAAGGGTGGAAAATACCAAGGTCTCTTTTTGCAAACGATGTCCTAAAACGAATAGCAGGTAATCCAGTCTAATAACCTGAGAAAGATGAAGATTTCACTAACCAGAGCTGACTGTCCTTTTCTTATGATTATCTCAGAGGATGAAAACATCCGTTACTGGCTCTTTCTTTTTGGGTCATTCGGAGTAATTTACTTTAAGCTTAAAAAGCTGAGTGTTTGAAATGACCGCACGAATATAGACTGAGGAAGCTCTTTTGGCATTATTATTCCAGTGTTTCAATAAACGTCTTTTTTCACTTTATTCCGAGAGTGTTGCAGAGTAGAACACTGGGAAAATGGAGCCTCCGATGCCACTTTGTTAACAACCTCACCGGAAGCGGTCAAGAAGATTCAGACCTGGGTGAAAAAATCGGCAACAAGTTTAATGCAATAGACTTGAACACTTTGGACTATTTCAAAGGTCTGTCACTACGTAGTGCATGATGCTACAACGTACGCCTCAAATTTGCAGGTTTTCATCAAAAACTAAAGCCTGAGTTGCAGATTATTCCAGTCAAAAGCCTTAGAACCAATTATCTGAAATCTCAATGGAATAGATTGTACAACTATCACATTAGTGTCAGCCTTTTATTCTTTACGGTCACAATCATCATTTGGGTAAACGACATTCAAATACCTAATATTTGCATTGCTAATTGTAGACAACAATGCCTGGATAGAAGAGGAAGAAGAGGAAGACCAGTCTCCCAGGAAGTTGCCATGGTAAGTCAGGCCTCATAAAAAAATTAAAAGATAGAAGATGATTGTTATATTAAAGAAGCGTTGCAAACAAACTCTTTAATGGTCCGCTTTGTGCAACGTTTGGGCCTTCGGTCTTCATCAGGCAATAATCTTCTCAGTATATGTTGACAGTAAAATCTGAACAAATGTTAAAAAAACGTGCGACTTCCAGCTGCAGTTGTGTCTCGTTCAAGACTAAGTTGAACTGAAATGATAGTTCAACCAGATGCATAACCTGTCTTGTACACTTCATGTTAAACTTGGGGAACTACAAAAAGCATTACTGCTGGAACAAGAATTTGTGTTCGCCGAAAGTTGATCCGTCAGTGATAATGAGTTTGTAGTACAAAAAAATTGAATTCATATTTAATTTTCTTTCTTGCATAATCTAGGAGCCAGTAGTAATCCTTGTTTTTCATTTTGAGTAGGTCTATTACAGTATTGGGCGAGAGTTGGAAAGCATCTACGGCTAGAAAGGTGCTCTTGTCTAAATGTTTTTCCCTTGCCTTTTTGACTAAATGTTTTGGGATTGCCGAGACAACTTGCATTTAAGTTAAAAAATTGCATTTAAGCTCGTATCTTCGGACAAATTCCGGATAAGTAAAAAATTTGCCATCATCTTTTAAAAGATCTTGTATAAGAAAAATTTCTTTTTGGAACCAGTCTTTGTGAAATATGGTTTGGTTTTCAATTAAAATGTCTTTGTTGTTGAATAATACTAGTTCTTGCCCGTTTACACATTTGTGGGCAGTTTTAAGTTCCAAAAAAAACTGCAAAATAGACCTATAAAATAGAGGTAACGTGGTACCTTTCAGAAATTTTTCATTGTAATTGCATCTTAACAAAAAGTTAAGACCGCCATATTTGTTCAAGTGGTTAGGGATCACCTTCCAGGATTCGTCGCATGATTGCTCATTTTTAACAGTCTTGAGATCCATGCTAGTTTAAGTGATTTGACCATAACCTCAATACTGGGTGCACGCAGACCTCCATTCTTATAGTCAAGGGCCATTACTTTACGTTTTATTTTATCTTGCTTTTTTTTCCAAATAAATCTAAAGATAAGAGAGTTAATATCTTTGATACATTCAGGGGGTGTGTCAAGAATCGAAATGGAATACACCAGTTGTGAAATTCCAAGACTTTTAGATATAAGACTTCTGCCGAATAAAGTGAGACTCCTGGACTGCCAAAGATCGAGAATAGTGCTTAACTTGTCGATTTTTGCTTTAAAATTCTTTCTCTCGTTTTGTTTTTGATGGTAAGATATAAATATTCCTAACGCTCTAATTGGATCTTTTGGCCACTGGAATTCAAAAGGCTCATCTTGGATGTCTCTCCATGGCCCCAGCCACAAAGCTTTAGTTTTAGTTGGGTTCAGTCTCAGACCGGAAACGTCACCGAAGTCATTTAGTACTTCAATCGCTCTTTGAACCGATTTACAGAAACTGCATAATAGTGAGGTGTCGTCAGCGAACTGGCTTATTTTGATTTCTTTTTTGAAGATTCGAATCCCCTCTATTTCTTTGTCTTGTCTTATTTTGCATGCTAATATTTCCACCGACAAAATAAATAAATAAGGAGACAGGGGACAACCTTGCCTCACTCCTCTTGACAGTTTAAAGGAATTGGTGCAAAATCCGTTGTTTAAAACAGAGCTCTCCGGATTAGTGTAAAAAGTAGAGATCCATCGTTGGATACTCTCACCGAAGTTAAAAAGAGCGAGCGTCTTCTGGATGAATTCCCATTCAATGGTGTCGAATGCCTTACGGAAATCTAATTGGAGGAGTATCCCAGGGATGTTCTGGGTTTCTGTTTGCTCTAAGATGTCGTTAAGCAGTCTAACATTTTGACCAATGTATCTTCCTTTTATAAATCCAGTTTGATCTGGATTGATGAGAAGTGTCAGTACTTTTTCTATTCTTTTAGCTATGGCTTTTGACGCAATTTTATAGTCCAAATTTAATAGAGTAATCGGCCTCCAATTTGCGAGATTAAGTAAATTCGAGTCTTCTTTTGGTATAAGAGTGATGGTACCTCTATGCTGGGAGATTGACATTTCGCCCGTTTTATATGCTGCATTGTAGCAATTGATTAAGTCTTCGCCCAATAAATCAAAGAAACAATTGTAAAATTCCCAGGTAAAACCATCCTCTCCTGGCGATTTTCCGCTAGAAAACGACTTCAGAACTTCTTTGCATTCATCCATGGTAATTTCACCCTCTAGCTCCTCTTTGTCTAAATCTCGTAGCTTAGGTAATTATACGTTTCGAACGAAATTTTCGAACCGATTGTCATCAATATTCCCTTTGGATGTGTACAGTTTTTCATAAAAATGTTCAATTTCCTTCAATATTTCATCCTCCTTACATGAAGGTTTCCCGTCCGAAAGTTCTAATTCTGATATCTTTTTTTTGATGTAATTTCTCTTTTCCAAATTGAAGAAATACTTGGTTGGTTTTTCACCTTTTTCGGTCCATCTTGCTTTGAGTGAAGGGTTTATGAGAATACAGACCCCTTTGCTATGAGTAGAACCGTGTGAAAAAAAAATGTCACCACCCCACTCGCTTTTCCAAATTTTTTCATCGTTTGGCTCGGAATAAATTTCCTGCAGAAAATAAAACTGACAGTTTTGGTCTTTAAGATAACTAAAGATACTCCTTCTTTTTATCTGATTCCTAAGCCCTCTAACGTTTAACGTCAGTACAGAGCAATTATCCTGTGCAACTTGGAAGGCGTAAATACATTGTTATTACTCTGAGCTGAGTGATCCGAGGAATACATTGTGGGTAGACAGAAACATTCAGAAAATAAGTTGGTACAAAAAACATCGCTAAATAACATAAAATATGCAAACCTAAAACACCTACACATAAACACAAATACATTTACGTACATTATCTTCGAGGAGGTTGGAAGTCCAGGGAATACCCAGCAACTTCGTTTGGCTGTATGGAATCTTTCGCCGTTCGGCGATGGAAAAGGGAAAAACAAAACATACCTTGGTTGGCACGGATTTCAATCAACTACTGGTTTAAATTCGGCCGGAATAGAGTTAATGTCATACATTTGGTTGTCAATAAACAGGCTTCGGTTGATGACTTTAGCTTCTCGTCCGTTTTCCTTTGCGACAAACATAGCTTTAATTAAAGATCTTCTTTCCTCTTGTATTGCCCGAGCATAATCTTTGGTGATGTAGGCGTTTTCATACCTTTCGGATCTTTTTAGCCGATTTTTGACTGATAGAACTTGTTCTGTGTGTTCTCGGCTAACAAATCTAGCGATTATCGGTCGTGGGCGCGGTGGCGTAGAGTTGTCTTGACCAGTTTGGGACGCTGTTTTACCGACACGGTGTACTGCATGAAACTTGATATTTTCGGTGCTTAACTTTAGCTCCTTCTCTATTATATCATAAGCTATGTCCCAACACTTTTCCTCTCTTGCTTCTGGAACGTTCATGATTCTCAGATTTTCTCTTCTGGTGTAGTTCTCTAAAGCAATAAGATTTTCTTGGGTCTCTTTGAGTGATGGTCGCATTTGATTATTGTCAGCAAGAATTTGCTCTATCTCCGCTTGGAGTTCTTGGATGGTCGATTTATGCTTGTCTAGCATGTCCTGGTGAGATCTTTTTGAATCTTTATTCGTTTTCGCCTCCTGCTGGATGTCTTCGATCTCTGCCCACGCGTGCTCGAGGGATTTTTCGATCTCCTTGATATTGACTTTGACACCATCAATTTGTACTTTGAACTCGCACCTTAGTTCGGACATTTGAGAGTGCATTTGTGAGAAACTGTCTTCCATTCTTGATTCTATGGAGGTTAGTTTGTCCATGATGATCCTCAAGGATACTTGGTCTTTGGAATCCTTGCCCGAACTCATTTCTGATTTTTCTTGGCTCTTTAGTCTATTTCTCTTCGGAGACGGGTTTTCTAGACAACTCAGCGAGCGAACCTGCCGTTTCGACATCAAAAAGTTAGAATAACGCACATGGTATTTTCCATATTAAGCTCTTGTTATTTCAGTTTTCGACGACGCTTTTTTTTTCGAATGTCGCAGCCTATCTGGGCTTCCCCGGAGCGAAAATTTACGCAGCTCGTACAACGCGTCCGTCGGCCATCTTCGATTTTTGCAGATGTCCTCCCACATCGTTCAATTTCAGCTCTGTTATAGAAGAAATGAAAGTTGCAGAACCCTTAAGTGACTGCCATTGAGAAGAACAGATTGATAGGAGACATAATCAGTGGCAATCCACATTATTATTAATTATTATTAATTCACACAAGGAGACATTTGGCAAGATTCTTTGGGGCTGGGCATGTCAAATTATTCTGGAAGATTCATCATTGAACCTAGATAAAGTAAAGCTCTCTACTTCTCAGTGGAGCAATGCCACTAGAGACCTCTACATGATGATCAAATGTTCTCCGGCTTATTTACGAGATCTAGAAATGTTTTTTCGGCCAAGCCCTTGAACAGATTGCAATCGACTGTTGGGGCTTGTATGATGATGGAGGTTTGGAAGGAAGTAGTACAGTGCACTGCTGGGAAGGTCTAGGGAGCAGCTATTAGTGAACCTGCTTCTTTCGATGTGAAGGGCAGGCCTAATGAAGGTCTAGCAAAAGTGCATCATGTCGGCGCTTGGACAATTCGAAAGGGTGTGAGTGATCATCATAAGTATGTCAGATCAAACAAGGTGACCACAAACAAATCAACTAACAGTTCTGTTTTCAGACGGCTTAAGATTGCCTCCCTTTTACAAGAACACTTGATTGCGAATTATGAAACCCTCAAGGACAGCACAAAGTATCCTGAAACATTGACTCTGAAAGAGGATAGACGGTTTTGCAATCGTGGCCTAACACGCATTGAGGACCACGCATATGAATTTCTCTTAGAAGAGGAGGTGGCACGAATGATTATAAGCTGTCACTGCTCCACGAGGATCTAATCTGTGAATCAGAAACAAACATGAAGCACGATCTTTACCTGCAACAAAAATGGTTGGAGTGTTTTCCCCAAGATCCAAAGAAGACAAACTTGGTGAGCTATAATTTTTCTTGTATGCACTTGTTTTGTAATTAGAAATACCATGTATGTATCTGATAAACAAAAAGTCATTTAGTTTATGTTTGGCCCTTCCAAAGTCATGAGTCATGACACAAAGTTTTAACTGTCGAGTCTGGGAAGTGAATGAAATCCTTTGGTGTGACCATTGTAGTTAATAAAATGCCTTTCAACGTGCATTCACTTAGTGTTGTTTTGTTCTGATCTAAACTCAAGTCAACTTCAAGGCATTGCATGTAAATAAAGTCCTAATTGACTTCTGATAAACTTATAAATGCTTCCTCCAAATTGCCTGGTATTTGCTTGTGAAACAAAAGGGGAATGAAGCATTATATCAAGAATCACTTAATGCCTTATATTTTCCATGCACCCCTTCATTGTTAGTGTACACCTGTATTTAGCTGCATGATTTGACAGACCTATCTTTGAAGTTGAAAAATAAGCTCTTTTATATATATAATTGGTTTTGTGAGTGGGCAAGATGAAGTAAATCCTGTGTTCTAATTTTTTAAGGTGAGTAAGCAAGATGCGCCGCTTTGTCCCCCAAAAAAGATTTTGGTTTGGCCACATAACAAACCCTTCATTGACCAAATTACATGTTGTGTACCTTTTGTTTGCTAGGAGCTTATCATGGAGGCATTTAATGATGTCATTGGCAAATATGTGATGGTTGGTGCTGGACAACATATGAGGGACTACCGGAGGGCACACAGGTACGGCTGTTTGCATATTTATAGGGTATTCACGTTCACCAAGTGAAAACTCATATTTTTGAGGTCACCATTGAATATACCTCATTTAAAACATTTATTAAAAAATTATTGTCCGCTTAAACTGTTGTTTGTGCAAAGTTTGCCAAATACTAAGAAAAATGGCAAGCAATAGATTCATCAAGTTGTCTGAAGCTGACACAAAATCGTTCTCTGAGGAGCAGGAAAATGTTAACACGAAGAAAACTTTGTATGACTTAAAATTATTCAAGGAGTTCCTTACAAATGAAGATGAAAGGAGATAACTTCAAGAAATTCCTGCTGCTGAACAACAGCAGGTTTCGTTGAATTGTTGATAATTGTTAACGGGGTAGGAGTAATCCATTCTTGGTGATTGTGGAGATTAAAAACAGCATGAATTGAGATTGATTCATGCTAGAGAAAAACCATCTACTCACCTCAAAATTTTCTTGCATGACCAGTGTTGATTTCTGCACTTTAAAGCACTCGGCAACACAGTATCTCAATTACTCAAAATATAGCTCTGGTTTAAACGGTAGTGATTTGATTTGGCGGAACTAGAATGTAAGTTAATTTTTTTTTCATTTTATGTACAGCACTGTTTCCAGCCGTAGTAATCAACAGCAAACAATATTGGATATAGTAAGCAAGGGCCACAACTTATACTGTGGTGGGATTGCTGGCTGTGGGGGAACCTTTGTGGCTAGTCGTATCTTACAAGATTTAAGCAGGAAGGAAATCAGCTTTGCCTGTACATGCACTACAGGAATTGCATGCACGCTGTACAAGAACTGTCCTGCAAGGACAATCCACTCCTTTGCAGAAATAGGTCAGTGCCATGGGACAAATGAGAAGCTTCTAAGGAACGTTATGGCAAACAGTGAATGCGTGAAAAGATGTAGAGAGACCAATGTACTGTTTATTGATGAAATTTCAATGTTGAGCCAAAGAACTTTGGAGGTATTTACCTATGTTGCTCATAATGTTCGGAGTTCAGATTATGCCTTTGGGGGGCTTCAAGTGGTAGCTTTTGGGGATTTTCTTCAGCTTCCTCCTGTACCAAATGCTTTACATAATGGGAACCACGCTTTTGAAAGTGCTCTGTGGAATTTGGCATTCCCTCACCAGATATTGCTAGAAGAAAGTTTTCAGGCTAAGAAAGAGAAGAAGTTTGTAAACATTCTGCGAGACATTTCTAAATGGCATTACAGTGTGCAGTCTGCAGAGATAATCCAGGGTCTCTCAAGGCCAATTGATCCAAGTGATTAAGGTCTCTCCTATGCACCAAAGGTTTTCCCTCTCAATGAGGATGTAGACTTTGCCAATATGCCTGTATTGGATGACTTACCTGGTGAAGAGATTGTGTTTGAGGCGTATGATGTTGGAGACGAGTAACTTTTAAATAGAAGCCTTATTGCAAATGAGAAGTTGGCTCTAAAGGTGGGAGCAAATGTGACGTTCATTTACATCAATGCCAACATTAAAAATGGTGTTTAAGGGACAGTTGTGTCATTTGTGAATGGTCTTCCTGTTGTCACTAGCTCTTCAGAAACCCTTGTTGTGGACAGAGTGACCTGGCCAGTATATGATAAAAGGGTTCCAACCAAAGTTATTGGCACCAGAACTCAGCTGTCCTTGAAATTAGCATGGGCCATGTCAGTCCACAAGGTGCAGGGTAAAACCTTGGATGCGGTTGAAGTTCATTGTGGGAAGGAATTTGCTCCTGGCCATCTATAGAGATCAGTTGCGTGTTGTTGGCTTCAACCCATAGAGATTAATTTCACCACCAAAGGTAGTGCTGGATTTTGTGGACAACTTACACAATGTTCCTGTAGAGAAAGATCATGCAAGCTGTCGTATCACAATGCAAGGTTCAATCGACAGTTCCTTGAGCACTGCAGTCTCAGACGAAGAATTTTTAGAAGATCTTGAACAAATGGACGAGGCTGTGACCTCCTATTTTGCATCAGTCTCAGAACCTGAATCTGAAATTGTGAACTTCACTGAGGTACGTGAGACACTGTCATCATCAGAGGACTTTCAGAGCCTTCGCGAAGACTTCAATCTTGTTGAATTTGTGACCTCCCTTGTAAAGACAGAGAAAGTATCAGAAGCCAGCACAAGCCTCCAGACAGGTATAAATGGCATTTTGCATTCCTTAATAGAGGACGACTTCCTTCCACGGACAAAATTATTCTTACGTTCCAGCGGAGCAGAATTTTTGCGCTAATCAGAAAGCAGATTTCAGAGAATGTAAACAAGAGTGTGCAAAGAAAGGAAGTAATGTTTCAGCAATGACAGAGGAATGCAAAGGAAAGATTCGGTATTGTGAAGCATGGGCTATTGCTAAAGTTAGACATTCATGCGGGGAGTACTTCAAGAACAACATGTCTTCTAGTGATGGAAATGTGCGACGCAAAGCGAGAGAAGCATATGGCAAGAGTGATCTGTTAGCACAGTTAACTTGGTCAAGCAGTACCGCTCAACAGCTTTCCAATTACCAAAGTACTCTAAATGTAACACTGTCTAGAAAGTATGCGAAAGGTACCATTGTTCATATCACTGACGGAATTTTTGAGTGGTTCCTTGAATTAGAACAGGAAAGAGTCAATCTTCTGAACAGTGAATCTTTGGCCTCACACTAGAACGATCTAGTGGAATGGACACTTTCCTGTATTTTAGGAAACAAGAATCTTCAAGGAAAGTGGAATGCGCTTCTTTCATCGGATGAGTCCTTGATGCCATCAGCTGATGTCACTTCACTAAAGCTGCAATTATTTACAGATGTAGTGTCACGATACGTGTGAATGGGAGTCGGAGAGACGAGATTTCAAAGTACAGAAGACAGAGGCACACCAGACGAAGAAAGATTTGGTGACAGTGCAATCAATTAAAGAAGACACCTCTGTAAACAAAGTTATTGCCACCACCGATTGTTAACAATGGTCAATCAGCAGGAAGCAATCTTTCAAAGCACAGTGTATTGTAAAAGTGAAATTCAGTTGTTGTGCAAAGCATATGGGGTGGTGTTTAGACGAAGCGATTCCAAGGAGCTGCTGTCAGAGAAGCCTGTACCCACAATTCGTGAAGTCCAGTATGTGCTTAACCTGCAGATATTTCAGAATCCCAACCAGCAGCCAGGACCTTCCAGAATGCCTGAAACTGCAGTCCCAGAAAATCCTGCATCCAACCTGACAGTAACTCAACCAGGTAATAATTGACTGATCTTTAAGGCAACATTTACGTTGATGCCACATCATTTGCTAACACTATGCCTTTTGCTAACACGGCATCACCTGTGACCATAACAAATTTCAAAACACTACGCATAAGAACATGTTGATTTAAAAGCGCATGTGTTTAAATGTTGCCTAAAATAATCACACAAAGGTTTTTGCTTAATAAGTGCCATTACAGTCACACTACGAAAACCATGAACACTAGAATTATTTCTGGATTGTTTATTCTGTTGGGAATGAAAATCAACCAGATGCGAGATGAATAAACCACAATCCCTAATGGTAATCATTTATGTGGTTTCTTTTTTTTTTCTTGTGGATTAAACTTGCTTACTACTGGCTGCAGAACCATAAACATTCTAGAAATAATTCTAGTGTTCATGGTTATCATAGTTAAACAGTAACTACTTGAAAGTACTTCAGTCCAATGGATACATTTAATTTGTGCTGCTTTTCAATTTATTCATCTTTTACATTACAGTTGCTGGGCGTGTGCATTGTAAATGCATTGTTATGTAAGAGTGACTAGAAGATAATGGAACAGTGACAGATGCCTAGAATAATACGTATTGTAGTCATTATTACTATATCAAATTATATACAAGTGTGTGTGGCCGTGTTTTTTACAATCTGTACAGAGGATGTGACCACTCAAGTCTACAAACCAGATGGCAACTATTAGAAATAAGAGCGAGGCAGCATCACTCCCCTTGCAGGGTTGGTATAATGCTGGGGCTCAAAAAAGAGCTGGTTCTAATTTTTGTTACAGTAATTAGATTTGCAGCCTCCAAATAAATTATATGTTCAAGAATGATGACAGAGTGGAAAGAAATCCACTCCCCTCAACACATAACCTAATGCTCCCTATACCCCATATATACCCCAGTGACTGAGGGGGTATTGTGCCCTTGTTTTGAGAACAACACAAGAAGGGCACACACGTTGGTTGCCCTTCCCTAGATGCCCATGTCTGGCCAATATTAACTGTCTATAGGCCGCCTTACAGAAGGACTGCTTGCTGTTATCCTCCCTATCATTACGGATATCGCCTGTGTTTCGAATAGACAGCTGCAACACATCGTGATCTAGACATAATTTGTTGAAACTTGCTGCTGTTGAGATGCAAGTTCTTTGCTGACAACATTTGTTCTCGATTTCTTGTGGCATCGGCCTACACCGGCCTCATACACACCATTCAGGAGCTGTGACACTCCCGATGGGCCAGGATCAACATTGCCTGCTGGCAATGAGGAGAGCATGGATATAATCCATATTTCCTACCACCCTGCGAAGACTTTGTATGGCTATTTTCCTCACCACACTCTCATCCAGTGTGCCAATAAATTCCTTCAAACGTTTAAAAGCAATTTATTTAATCATCAGTAATATAAAAAGCAGACCTTTCCATAACAATATCTGATTTATTTATGGGAAGCAAAACCCTTAGGGTTAGTGAGTAAATGTGTACTCCCAGAATCACATCAATGAAGATATAAGAAACACAGAGGCATAATTTAAAAATGGTTGAAGATAATTTTCTGCTATTTTGAGCTGGGTCAGTGTGGTAATGTGTAGAATTTGAGGGTCATGGCATCAGTTGCAAGCAACACGCACGTCCCATTCACACAAGTGGCATAAATTGCATGAAGGTATTCGCTCTTACAACAACAAAGTTTCCTCAGCTGCAGGAAAGCGACTGTAAAATACAAGTGAGAATGAAATACCTTCACTTTGCGGTTTTCTTTAAGTCATTGCTGTTCCTCAGTTGAAACATCGGAGGCATTTGAAAGACAAAAACCATCGACTCTTGGTCTCAGTCTTCTCTCAGCGGGTCCTGTAGATGTGTTATTTAGCGAACCCCTTAAATTCGAATGTAAATTAAATCAAATTCGAATTTAAATGTCAGTGACATTTATTCGAATTTAAATGTCAGTGACATTTATTTGGGAGTAACCCTACTCAACTACTCACGGAACTAACTTCCCAGGAATGATGATTCAGACTTACTTGATTGAATTCACTTGACAGGGAAAACTATTTCAAATGATTGATTCACCACAGTCTAATCCCCTCTTGTCAGTTTGTTATTAAATAAGTAGTGTCAGTTTAATTTTTTTGGGTTGGGGTTGTTTAAGGTTTCCTGACCTTTTAAGCTTGTGGTGAGCCATTCACCAATGAATGGTCTACCAATGAAGGCCATCCAGGAAACCCCTGAAAGGCAGCCAACCAGGGCCAGTCAGAAAGCCCTCAGAGTCAGGGCACTCAAGATTTGGCTGAAAAGGAGACAGCAGGGTTTGTTCACACAGTTGTTTATTCAAGCCAGTACCCTGAAAGTAAACTCGTCTTGATTATCCACATTCCACAACGTATTTAGAACAGAATAATGTGCCTAAATTCAATAACACATGTATGGTTTTCTGTGACTTCCATCAATTGTCAGAGCAGGTCTTGTAAGGTTCCAAGTTCAACAGGGTCAGAAAGTCACATCGATACACTATGATTGGTGGTTTTTGATCCACACTGTTGCTGTTAGTTGCTAGTTCACTGTTCTTTGTTTGTCTATGTAATTATGATTGACAGAAGGCAGTAACAATAAGTCAGTTGGGTTTTCATGATCAAGTAAAGATTTTGCCTGTGCTGAAAGGCACATTAGACTCGATAAGAATGCTTTTGATCTCTGATTCCGTTTTTTTTATTATTATTATTAGTATTTTAATTTTTTTTTTGTCTTTAGGGTACACTGGACACAAAAAATATGGAGTAACAGCTTCCCTAGCTGTAATCAAAAGGGCGAAAGAGCAGGCTAGGGGTGTTCTTAAGAGGAAGTTTCCAGAAAAATCGAACAAAAATGATTTTTTGCGGCAAGGCTAAAAAACAGCGAGTTCACTCATCTTCTGCACATGTGTAGCCCTTAGTAAAACCAAAAACGTTATGTTGTTTTTTTCTTCAAATATTTTTATTTTTCTGAGAAATACGAAATTTTCGATTTCACGTCTAGACTCGATTCAGAGGGTCTAAACTGGGTTGAAAATCGACCATTTTTTCATTCGATTCGCATGTCAAAACGATCAAGCGCAGAAAAAATTGAATACAACCGGTTTATTGCATGACTCTTCCTTGTCCAAAGAAGCATAGTTTCAAGAGTTTTGGTTTAATCTAATTATTCAACGGTAAACAAAACCAGACTATTCTCACGCGCCATGAAAGTCGGTCGGTCAAAAGAATCGTCATTTTCACCATGTGCCATATCTCGGAATTCCTTGAGATGAAGGTATTTCAACTGTAGAAGGATGATACTTCCAAAATATGCAAAGTTTGGTTTGGGCCAGTGATTAAGCACTTGTCAAAAAATTATTCAAAATCGTACAAAAACGGCACAAAATCACGCCAGCCTTCGAATGCGTGACCAAAAGTATTACCACCGTATTTGTTATTTAAATCAATTTAATCGCAATACTAGCAATACTAAGATACTAAGACATAAATCAACATAAATATGTTCACCTTTGCTCGGTTTTGATGTCCTGACCGTTGCAATACGTTTCTTTCCTGTCATTTCTTCAATGGCTTCCCGTTCAGTTCGCATGCTCTTGTCGACTCTTGAACGCGAATCCGTCTTGCGACTGGTGAATTTGAAGCAACCACCACTAGGTTTTTATCCAAATATGAATCGTCATGATTAACGTGCGCTACTTGTGTTACTTGATTAAGCCATATTTCAGGAAATAACCGGCAAAGCGTTTTCAATGAGCCACTTTGCAGTGCCCGTTGGAGATGAATTATCACAGCTTGGCGAGCAAACCGGGCAAAAGGTGGATTCAGCAATGGTATCCAGAGGTATGAGGACAGCTAAAGACAAGAACGGCGAGCGCCTTTTTAATAGCAACGAGTTTCTTACAAGCTGACAGGTTGCTAGTTTCTTTTCACGCCTGGCCTCAAAGCGGAGTGTTGATGTTGGTACTGACTCTCAGTCGCAAAGTGACGACGAAGACGAAAACGAAGCGGAGAAGGAAGCCCCGCAGAGGCAGACCCTAAGAAACGAAGTGATGACTGACATTTCAATCCAGCATGCGCATCCAATCGTGTATGATGCTCATAACATCTGTGACCTCGTCAAAAATTCGAAGCTTTCAAAGTTTTCTATCAAAATGTTAGATGAAATTTGCTCTTCTTTTGGACTTGATGTATCAAAGATCAACGTCAAGAAAAAGAAGCCATCTAGATAGATTTGTTGACAAACGTTGTCATGGGCTGCCACTGCCAGAAGAGGTTCACTGACTAGTGATGGTCACTTGTACCCTTGAACAGTGCAATCGGAGTCCCAAAATTTATTTAAATCTCTCGACATCTCTGGCATAAACAGGCCGCTGCTAAGATTATTTTCGTGTCTATGTCGTTGTCAAGTATGCGAAATTTAGTGTCCGGTAGCGATGCTTTTAGTTGTGTAAACCATGCTTGTTACAATATCATCGAGAAACAAAATTATCGGGTACAAGAACGGTGTATTTTTGACCATTTTTAGGAAGCCCAAAACAACCTTTATTTTATTTCATTTTAAACGCCAGAGCTTTCTGTTTGTATCGAAAGGAGGCAGAACCGGGACCGAAGGAAACCGGGGGTCGAGCCTTGATCGTTTGTTAAAAAAACACTGAACAACAAGAAAAATAATGGTGATTGTCTTTTTTCTCTCTCTGATTTTGAACGTAAACAGAACTTATAAGTTAAGCAAATCACGTGGTAAATACGAGTTTGTGATAATTCATCTCCAAACACTTTCGATCCATGGGTTCAGCTGAAATTCAAGACCCTACCCCCACCCCACCCCCTTAAGTACAAAAAACTGTCACGCTTGTCTCGGAAGTATGCAAATTACTTCGCTTTTCGAATAATAATGGCTTCCAACGGGCACTGCAAAGTGGCTCATTGAAAACGCTTTGCCAGTTATTTCCTGAAATATGGCTTAATCAAATAACACAAGTAGCGCACGTACGTTAATCATGACGATACATATTTGGATAAAAACCTAGCAGTGGTTGCTTCAAATTCACCAGTCGCAAGACGGATTCGCGTTCAAGAGTCGACAAGAGCATGCGAACTGAACGGGAAGCCATTGAAGAAATGACAGGAAAGAAACGTATTGCAACGGTCAGGACATCATAATCGAGCAAAGGTGAACATATTTATTTTTATTTTTGCCTTAGTATTGCTAGTATTGCGATTAAATTGATTTAAATAACAAATACGGTGGTAATACTTTTGGTCACGCATTCGAAGGCTGGCGTGATTTTGTGCCGTTTTTGTACGATTTTGAATAATTTTTGGACAAGTGCTTAATCATTGGCCCAAACCAAACTTTGCATATTTCGGAAGTATCATCCTTCTACATTTGAAATACCTTCATCTCAAGGAATTCCGAGATATGGCACAGGGTGAAAATGACGATTCTTTTGACCGACCGACTTTCGTGGCGCGTGAGAATAGTCTGGTTTCGTTTACCGTTGAATAATTAGATTGAACCAAAACTCTTGAAACTATGCTTCTTTGGACAAGGAAGAGTCATGCAATAAACCGGTTGTATTCAATTTTTTCTGCGCTTGATCGTTTTGACATGCGAATCGAATGAAAATGGTCGATTTTCAACCCAGTTTAGACCCTCTGAATCGAGTCTAGACGTGAAATCGAAAATTTCCTTTTTCTCAGAAAAATAAAAATATTTGAAGAAAAAAACAACATAACGTTTTTAGTTTTACTAAGGGCTACCTATATGCAGAAGATGAGCGAACTCTTTTTTTTAGCCTTGCCGCACCTTGTTGAATTTTTGTGGAAACTTCCTCTTAAAACCCTTGCGTTTAACCTTCTAAACATCTTGGTTGACATCAAAACCCAGGCCGAGTCAAATATCTCAGGTCAAAATGGGAAGAAAGCACTGGACAAGAACATCATTGGTGCAATACAGTGTAAGTTTGCAACTTTAATGATACAGCTTAACCCATTAACGTCCGTGCCGGCCTGAGCCGGCCTTGATTTTGCACGTGTTCGCTTTGGGCCCCAGCCTCCCCTAGAAAGGCTTTTTTGGTCCCCTTTTGTCCTAGTTGTCTTTGGGAATGTTCAACCAATCAGAATCCACCGACTGCACATATATTTGAAGGCTTGAGGGGGTCCTAGAAGGGAAGACTTCTTGTCACTCTCCAAGAAGATCACATTTCACTCAAAATGGCTGCCGTGCTCTTCACGCGTGAATTTTCAAGATGGCAATATCTCACTCTCGGAAGGAAGGATTACCTTTTGAAACTTAAAAATCGAAAGAAGAAGCTCTAAGGAACACTCGACAAGTTAAACGATGGAATTTAGAGCTTTTAGAGTGAAGAAAACATCTTTCGAGGACGAACAGCCGTTTTGTCAAAGCGAAGGACAATCTTCCATCGCAAGAGATTTTTTTTTTTATTATTAATTTTTTTTTAATAATAGGATGTTTTATTCCATTACACAACAAAGGCTTTACAAATATATACAATAATATCTCTTTAAGCTTAAATACACAAATAGAAAAAAAAAAAAAGCAGAAACTAGAAGGAAGTTAAATTATAAAGAAAAAAGAAATTAGGAAGAGAGAAGAGGGGGCAAGACGTGCGTCATGCTTTTCATTATAGACACCGTATATATAGCCTTATGTTCTTGTTTAGAGCGAGAGAGCTTGGGGTCACGTTCGTCCAGAAAAACAAGTAAAAAAAAAAACCTACAGGAAGGGGGACAAAAGGGTCCATTTTTTCAATTCCAGTTTATTTGGGTGGCCTGCTGTTTCTATTTCAAAGTTTCTTTTAAGAATTTGCTTAAAATTGATCCAACTTATAATTTTCTCCTTCACCTTGCAACACCATACAAAGAACCTTGCTTGCAGGAGACAATAGTTAATTTGTAGCTTCAAGTTCGATGTATCTGGCCTGAGGCCCAGAGCCGTCGTTATCTCTAGAATGTAAGACTCCTGAACAACTTTACATTCTTTCAGCCAAGCCACAACCTTAGACCAAAAACATTGGGTTTCATCGCAATCCCAAAAGAGATGAGTAAGTGTTTCAAGTTCAACACCACAAAAAAGAGCATTTGCCGCTTTCCTTTAAGCCAATTTTTTGCAAGAAGGAATTTGTGGGAATTCTCCGATGTAACAGCTTAAATTGAAACTCAATCAACCTTGCACTATTAGTACACTGGCGGGTTAACAGATAAGCTGCTTTCCAATTTATCTCGGTACAATTACAATCCGACATCCTTTTTTCTTGACTCTTGGCAGGTAAAGATCCCTTTTTTTCTACAAGGACCTTGTATACGAGTTGACTTGCTTTTTTTTGCCTTTTCTAGCTTAGAGGTCATTGGTTCGTGCTTCATCGTTTCCGTTGGGTTATTTCCCAGAGACTTTTTGACTATTTTAAGCATAGAAATAACGCCACAATAGGTAAGAGGGCACGGCGTGAATTTAAATTTCGCCTTAAATTCTTGGTACGAAAGAAAGGAGTTATCGTCTTTTAGCAAATCCCTGACTTGATTAATGCCACTCCTAGACCAGTCAGAATAGAAAAAAGTCTTTTTGGCGATTCTAAACACCGAATTAAACCAAAGAGTTTGAGAATGGAAATGCTCAACCGATTTTAACTGGGGTTCAAAGTTAACGTCAGCTCAGATATTCAGAACTTCCTTTAAGAAAGGGTCCTTAAAATGAACGCGGTTTAGAAGGTCATTTTTGCTCAGGTTGTAAGTAAAAAACATCTTCCCCCCAAAACATTCCAATTCCAAATCCAGGAAAAGTTTCCATTTACCTTTGTTCTCATCGTCCAAATATTTTTTAATCCAAGAGCACTTTAGGGCTTTATTAAAAGACTCAATGTCCAACATTCTAAGACCGCCATCTTTAAAGTCGTTTATCATAACTTTTCGCTTTATTTTATCGCTTTTTCCGTCCCACAGAAAATCATAGAAAAGGCTATTTACTTCCCTAATAATAGACTCCTTGGATTGAAGGGATGTCAAAACATAAACTAGCTGTGATGCCACAAGGCTTTTTAAAACAACGATTTTCCCGATTAAGCTTAACCTTCGGAGACTCCACGAGGTAAGGCATTTTCTTGCCGTTTCCAATTTTTCGAGAAGATTCAATGATAGGGATATTTGTGGGTCGTTTGAAAACCAGACCCCTAAAGCTTTTACTTTTTGCTCCGGCCATTTGAGGTTCTTTTCTGGAAAAAGAATGACTTTACTGTTAGACATTGGAAACGTGTCCGGCCTCGGGCTCAATTACAAAAAGACTGAAGCTTTCTGGATAGGCTCAAATGTTTCTAACATCGACAAAGCCTCCTGGAAGGACTTCTCGGAGCCATCTAGTGTTAAAGTGGTGTCATCGGCATATTGGCATAACTTAATTTCGGTGTTTTTAACAATAATCTCTTTAATATTTGGATTAGCTCGGATGGCATTTGCTAGGATTTCAGCTGAAATAATGAATAAGTAGGGGGAAAGGGGACAGCCTTGTCTTACACCCCGGGACAACTTGAAAAAATTTCCCGCCCATCCATTGTTCAGAACGCAGCTTTCAGCACCGCTGTAAAAGACATTTATTTAGTGAATCAATGACTGCCCAAAACCAAAGTGCTGCAAGGCTTTTCTAATAAAGGGCCATTCTAAAGTGTCAAATGCTTTTTCGAAATCTAGAAAAAGGAGAAGGCCTGGAGTATTTTTCTCTGCACAGAAATTGATCAAACTGTCAATCAAGCGAATGTTTTCTCCAATAAACCTGCCCTTTATGAAGCCCGTTTGATCATAATTGATTATTTTCGGGATCACCGTCTTAATTCGGTTCGCAATAGCCTTGGTCGCGATCTTATAATCACAGTTGAGTAGAGAAATGGGCCGCCAGTTCTTAATATAGTAAGGTACCGCATCTCTTTTTGGTAAAAGTTTAATTATCCCTCTTCTTTGCGTCACGGAAAGTTGCCCCATTTCATGGCCATAATTTAGAGCCTTTATAAGCGTATCTGAGATGTCATTCCAGAAGAATTTGTAAAATTCAGCAGGTAGACCATCCGTTCCCGGTGATTTACCTGCTTCCATGCTTGTTAAGGCCGTTAAACATTCGTTCTTATTGAGGACTCCCTCACATACATTCTGCTGATCATCACTGAGCACGTTTCCTTTTTTGTCGAAAAAAACCTTAGAAAACTCAGATTCTGTCAGGTCACCTTGCGACGGGTAAAGTTTGCTGAAGAAGGATTCACATTCGGCTAGAATTTCCTCATCAGAGAAAACAAACTCCTGGTCACTGTTTTTGAGCTGGCTCACTGTCCCTTGCTTAAAGTGTCTTTTTTCCAAATTTAGGAAGTACTTCGTATTTTTCCCCCTCATTGTACCATGCAATCTTCGACCTCAGGATCGCACCCTTGGTTCGATGCTCCACTAATTTTTCAAGTGCTTCTCTTTTCCCTTCAAGAGCTTCCGTAATGGAAAGTATTTCAGATACTGTTTTTCCAGCGCTAGACAGTTCAGTTTCTAATTTAGCGATTTCTTTTTCAATTTCCTCTTGGATCTTATTTACTTTCTTCTTTTTCATGGCAGAATAGCTCAAGGAAGACTCTCTAACCTTAAGTTTTATCATTTCCCAGAGAAGGGCTGGGCTCACTGTCGGGTCGTTTACATAGCAAGTTTTGGTTTGGTGTATAGTACTTTTTATCAGTTTAACATAATCTTCATCTGACAAGAGAGATGTGTTCAACTTCCAAAAACCATTCCCCCTTTGATTGGAATGCAAAGAGATTATCAACGTTATCATAGAATGATCTGTTTTATAGCCCGGCACTATATCTACGGTTTGTGTTATCATAGCGATACTCTGACTTACCAGAAAGAAATCGAGTCGACAGTGAATTTCAGGAGTTTTTCGTCGCCAGGTGTACCTTCTGCCGTCTGGATTGAAGGTCCTCCATATATCAACTAAATCAAATTCCGTAAGCGCGTCATACACAACACTTGCTGATTGTTTATGGGTCTTTGCAAGGTCGCCTTTTTTATCCTTTTCCACATCGAGGACAAGGTTGAACTCCCCACCGATTATTACATCATCGCCTTTAAAATCCCTCAGGTGATCAAAAAAATTGGTGAAAAACGACTTGTTGTCATCATTTGGAGCATATAAGTTAGCAATTGTTAAGTAAATACCATTCGTTCTTATATCACAAATTAGAAATCTTCCCAACTGGTCTATATAAGTTTTAAGGATTTGAAAAGTGAAATTGTTATTAAATAGTATACCGACCCCTGCTTTATTACTTGTACAACAGCTGAAGAGGGCCTGATAACCCCATTCAGACGTCCACTGTTATCGCAAGAGATTTTTCCAGCTGCGGACTTTCTGGGAAATGCTCAAGCACTTCTTCGAGTCTACGGTAGAGTAAATTACACATTTGATTGTAAATTTTTACCGAAATAACTTCTTAATTGAAGGATTCTTTGTATTTCTGAAAGTTTTTGTAAAAGTCTTGAAAAACGTGCACAGTTTGCATCAGTAAATGCTCTTCAAAATAACTTGCACAACGAGCAAAATCGCTTGCGCGTAGCTTCCCTCGAAGAAAGAATTGAACCCATTTGGTTTTCAGAAACGAATAAAGGCGTGTATTAATAAATGTATTATTTAGAAAAGCTTACTGTCTCCTCTTCTGTGAATCTTCGTTCATGAAATTTCGAAAAATAGTAATCTGACCTAAACAGACACAAATCCTCTGTTGTGGTTTGATTTCACGCACGAGACAACATGTGAGATCTCTTGCGTAAATTTTCAAAATTTTGACTTTAGATTGTATTTTTGGCTAATTCTTAATCGACAACTGGTGTATTTTATTCGAAAGTTAGAAATTTTAACTATTCTAGATCAAGTGAGTGTTGTTTTTTCGAACCTATAATTGTCGTTTCGTATTGCACATGGGGTTGTTTATTACCAACTGCTAATTTAGCTAAGCGATCAAAAAACACGCGGCCAGTAATGGGTTAATGAAGTAAAACAATTACATTGCCTGGAAATAAACTGCCTTAGTTGCTTGTTGATGTGATCCCAAATCTAACACTTTTTAGGTTTTCTTGGACTGCCTGGTTTGGAAAATGGTCAGACATACCAATAATAAACATCATAAGACTGTTGCTTATCTCATTGTTATCTGAAATATCAAGACAACTGGGTGCTGGAGGGTGTCACTATAATTACCATCACTCTTTGTTAAAGACTAGTAATTCTTAGTGTCACTCTGTAAACATAGTTTTCGTTTTTCATTTTAATATCATTATTTTCAATTCTCTTTAGCTCATCTTGCCAACTTTTTTTAATGGACTGAAGATGAACTGGAAGCAAATTGGAGGGACCCTATGAACATTCAACAGCGAATAGCTGACAAATGCCATAATTTGAACAAAAAAAAAGAATTAATTCAAATATTACCAACTTGTAACTACTGTATTTAACTTTCTAACAAATGTTTCTCACCATTGTTTTGCACCTTTTTGTGTCTATTTTAATTCAAATTTGTCTTTGCAAGTAATTTAGTTAAATTGAAATCATTTTAAGATTACCCTTTTTTGTAGATAAAAAAGCTTAAATTAAAACATCCAAGGTTGTCCAGTCTGAACAGTGATTGTCATTTTAGTGGCTCAATTAAGTCTGACATAGACATTGTACTTACACAACCTCAGCAATTGCCCTGTTGAGGACTCTTAACGTCATGCAGAATTACATCCCACCTGGGATCCTGCCTTAAACAAGCTGACTAAATGTAAGAATTCCTGAACCAGAAATTCCCAGGTAGGATCCCACCTGGGATCCCGTTCCCACCTGGGATCCCATTCCCACCCAGGATCCCATTCCTACCCAGGATCCCACCCTACAACAAGCATCTCTGGAAAATTTCTTTTTTTTTTTGTCTAATGGAATCCCACCCTGGGATCCCAACAAAAACCTGGGAGGTTTCAGACTATTCTGAAATGATTTATGAAGAGGCTTTTCTTTTTGTTTTTCTTTGCTACCAGATTATGACAATCAGTAACATTGCTCATTGGTCACATTAGATGCAGTGTAAAGGCTAATGATCAAACTAAAAACAAATTAAACCACAAGATTTACTACCATCACGGTCAGGGTAGTAACAGAGTGTCACTAGTGATTACTGGACCATTTGTTATTCACATTAGCAACACTGTTAGTCACAGATTGGTTTTAATTGATTGATTTTTAATTGACTGATTTATCAACTAAGTGGTGGAGTGGTTGATTGATGACTGATGGGTACTTAAAGAGATTGATTTTAATATGATAGTCCCTGGGCATCAATAAAAGTAAACAAGGTACATTATTATTCCACTGTAGCATCAGTTCACGATATAAGGAGGAAACACATACATGAGAGTATGAGAGTGTATTGCACTGTAGTGTCCTGGTTTCAAATCACTCATTGAGTAAATCATTTAAAATGATAGGCAAATATTGTAGTGGAATAACAAATATCATTCAGTGGTTTTACAGATAACACTCGAGGACATTTTACTCATTGCTCGCATTTTTCCTCCCACCATACTACACAACTTATCTGTCAAACCATCGAATAAGGTGGATGTATTCTTCATTTAGCACCGCTGTCTATACAATTTCTCTTCTCTGACAACTCTACAAAAATGTAAATAAATTAAACCGTAGACTTGTGACTTGTAGAGAAAAGACCAAGGCAAGGTGAACAAAAATAATTATGGCGCCCAATATATATTTAGGTTTACAACCTAAAACTGGGGCTTATTTAGAATTTTGTAAAACAGGTTCATACCTCCCACCCGTCCCCATTTAATGGGAATTGTCCCGATTTTTGAGTTTCAAAATCTTTAAAAAAAAATCGGGACATTCCGATTTTCAAGAGGAAAAAAAGACAATTTGGAACTGGGTTGTTAAAGATTGGTCTTGACTCTTCTACATCCTATTGTTTTGTGCAATCCATGTGGTGCTTGAGACCATTAAACACCACCTGAGAATTCTAATGCAAAAACAGTACAGTACAGGCAATATTTTTAAAAACTAATGCAAAAACCCCGGAACATCCTGGACCCTGCTCAGTGTTAGGGGGCAGGGCACTACCCTAGGACTGGGGTGAGCGTGGGGGGGGGGGGGGTGGTCCTTATTACTGATTTTATAAGGCTGGCAGGTATGCAGGTTCTAATTTGATGAGAGGTGTATTTACTAATAATTAGCTAAAATATAATATTGCGGTCAGGTACCACTTGAAATAACAATAATAATAACAATAAATAAATAAATAAACAAATACAAAACTGGAGTTCCGCTTTTAGGCTTGGCTAAATCTATACAGTAGGTTTACTGGTGCCTGCAGCATTCCACAGCAAGGGGGGGCTGGGTGGTGCTATAAAAGTGGATGTCAGCTGCAGTGGATGTGGAAACAAAATTGAATTTGGGAGTAGCATGGTCTGTCTTTGGGAGAGGAGAAATTGTTTCTGTTTCACTTCCTTTGGGCCTTTGCTTTTTTTAATATGGGAACATGGATACCCCATTGACCACAAAATCATAAGGCTGGTTTAGGAATGGAGACTATTGCTCCTAAGAATTTTTTGAACGTCGTACAAATAGCCCACCCATTAGTGAAATCTATTGTAGAGGACATGTGAACTGGGTAAAAGTTAAATGACGGATAAGGACCCTTCAGAGCTAGGCAGCTGGATTATAAGGGGACATCAAAGCCAGTGCAGGTTTGCTTTAATAAAGCTAAAGAGGGAATGATGGTTGCTGTAAACTGGCAAAATCATTTAGGTGTGTTTTTCCCGACAGTTCCCTCAGCCGTGTCATGCTTTGTGGAGGTCACGTTGGTCGCTCCCATGCCAACAATCCCAAAGAGTACAAAGGTAAAAACTCTGTGGACCAATCATTCATGGAGACTTATAAGAAGCAGTTCCCAGACCTGGCATGGGCTAAGTGTGAATGTGCTCGCAAGCAGGCACATTCCAAGAAATGCAGCTGTATGTCCGATGAGTTTCTTGCGCGGGCCAACAGCAACAGCAACAGCCCTCAAACAAAGTGGGAAAGATCCAATGGAATATGCCAATCGCATGCATGTTCTAGGAAAATACCATTCCCAAGACATTCACAAGTGGACCAGGGAGGATGCGAGGGAGTACACCTGTCTGTGGCATCCCCAATATGTTTGTTCATGTGGGAATGTGGGAAGTGTGACAAGGGAGGGGGGATAATGCAAATTCTGGTAGAAGGGATTTATCTAGTGTAGGTAGCAGGGCGTCGGGTAGTGGGGTATCAGGTAGTGGGGCAACAGGTAGTAGTCAGGTTAGTCTAGATGAGGCAGACCAGGATAGTGGCACCGAAGATAGTGAAGACAGTGAAGATAACGAAGATAGTGACGGGGAGTACAACACTAATTTTACGTGTTCATGGAAACCTTGTGGGGTTAGAGAGAAAGTTTTAACATGTGACCCCCACAGCCTTCTCTACGAGATTGAATGCAAATACAGCTGTAAGGTCATAGATCCTACAATGGGTAAAGGGCATTGAAATCTACCCAGATTCCATGTTCTTACAAAGTCTACACCCAAAGATAACACCTAACCTACACCAGGTTCATTATGAATTTTTTTACGAATCTGGGTCTTTGTCAAAGCAATATGTCTTACCTTGTGAAACGACAAGGAACCACATATTACTGGGCAAGAGAACTGTTTGTAAAGATGGGACTACCCGAGATGGATGGAGTAGATGACATTGTCAAGTGGAAAAATGGGGAATGGTTAAAATATCGGAGAAGAAAAAACCGGAAAACATCAAAAGAAAGAGGGCTAGCTTCAAACAGAAGCGTCAACAGGAGCAAAAAAAGAGGCAAGTAACATTTTAAAGTAAAAGATATCAATACTGCAAATTTAAAATTCTCATTCTGGCCATGTGTAGCATTGTTGTCTCTTCCATAAGAATAACATATCATTTCATACGTCTTGTTCTATGTACTGAATGCGAGGCCACTTCTGCAATAAAGAGTAGTAAAACTATTAACTTGTAATTTTTATTGCCCAACCGACTTGGATTCAGTTGTTTTTTTCAGTCTAAGACGTTAACTGTGCATTCTGGGGTCACTCTTACAAAAAACCCGACTGTTTCAATTTGACCGGCCAAAAACGGGTCTTGTCTGAGCCAAAACATGTTTGACCGGACAATGTGACTGGCACCAGCCCGTTAGTTAATTCAAGCCCTGGAGGTAGTTTCAGATTAGCAATGAGGAGTGGAAAACCATGGTGGACCTCATTGGCAGTGCCCTTATCTTCATTCACTCCACTGGCATTCTCCACAATGACTTGAAGGGAGACGATATTCTGCTAGAGAGGGGGGAGAGTTACTACAGTCCCATTGTTATTGACTTCGGGGAAAGCACGCTAATTGGGAAAACACACAAGAAAAGGAGGCATATGTCCACCAAAGAGCAGAAAGAGTACGCCCTAAAGTACCCGCATGTGGCACAGGTTGGCCTACGACACGTACTGCTTTGGGAAAGTGATTGATGTCCTGTGTGTTAAGGCAGATATGTCTTTGGGAAGTGCCAAACGCATCTTGGTTAAAAACTGCGCCCTTGTTGCAGACCTTAGCAAGCGGCCAGAAATTGAAGAACTTATTCAGGAGACAACACTAGGAGATTAGAGCCACCGTGTTTGCATCACACTAGCATTATATATTAGCATCAGCTTTTAACCTAAAGCCCCCGCTAAACGATCATACACGTTTGTGCATCATCGGGTTGGATGAACAAGTTTACTCTTAAGCCGCCTCCCTCAACTTTGCATTTAAATGGTTTTCCAATGTCCGACAATAATCACCAAACGTTTTGTTTGACAAACACAATGTTTGTTTAAGATGTTTGATGGGCTAGCCAGGGCTTAATTGCATTCACTGTTCAGGAGTACCCAACAAGAGTATTTTAGCAAAATACTTGAAACGCCATTTTGTTTTTGTTTTTTTAGATTGTTTGAGTTTTTAAGGTGTTACAATTGGCCAAAATGCGAAAAATATACTTGCCTTCATTTTTGGTCGTCTGAAAGATTAAACTTGTTATAACGAATTCCAAAAGATGGGGCTTTGCTTTGCACTGGTTTCGCAGAAAGAGAAGGTTAAATTTCGTTGTCAGGGGCGCCATTTTGTGACGCCATATTGGATTTGCAGACACATATTTGTTCAGTGGAAGCTAACAGCATGCGCACTGGATTTCTGCTCATGTGATTCCTCGTGGTATCTCGCGCGCTGTTTTCGCGGACTTGTGTACCCATTGGGAAAGCCATACTCTTCGATTTGGTAAGTTCATGTTTTTCGTCTTTCGTTTTTGAACCTTTGAGGCTTGTAATAATCCAAGTATCTGATTTTCTGATGTAGATCATGGAATTCAAAACGGACACAATTAGAACTTTAGAAAACCGCTTGCGCGAGTTCAGGCAAGTATGAAGATGTATCTTGACTTTTGTTGATCTATAAAGAACTGCAGCAGTACATCCGTCTTTTATTTAGATATATTTCTGATGAAGTTCAATACTACTTTTCAGCCTAGAATTACCAACACGCCTCAGGGATCTGTTGGTGAATGTGAAGAGTTTATCGGAGAAGCCCAACGCGACCGATGAAGACCTTCGCTTGTTTGTATATCGGGCAATGTTTACGTTTTTGGCGGTAACTCATCGCAAAACTATATTTTCTGGTTTACCATTCCTTAGGATTGAGGATTTCAATCATAACGTTTTCACAATCGGCACTAAATCACGTTTCATTGCATAAATAAGCATGAGATCAGATCAGTGCAGAGCTCTACATAAAATAACACCCACCATTCCTAAGTCATATTGTGATGTTTCTTTCTCTCTTTTCAGCATGACAATGGCATAGGAGATGGTCACCCCTGATATATCCCAGGAAATAGTTGATGCTATTCGTGAACTATATCCTGAGGATATCGAGAATTTTGTGCCCAAGAGCAAAAAGGTAACAAGAAACTGAGGTTATGTTAAAAAGCTCCAGGATGAAATTGCTTTTTTTTTTTTAATTTTTATCTTGTAGGGAAAGAGCTTTCATGAAGTACCCATTGAGGAGTTATTGGAAGTATATAGAGAGGCAGATTTGAGGGATGGCCTGAGAGTCCTGAGAGCACTTTCTATATTGTTGTTGTAAAATATTTGCAACCACTAAATAGAAGTTATAACCCCATAATTGTTGCTGAATAATCCTTTAAACCTTGACATCAAGTTTGAAATTAGTTTTCTCACTGGCATATATTGTATGTGGTTTTTCATAATCTGAATGTTTGTTCATGGATAGATAGTTATTACAAGTAATAATTTTGGTCTGATCACATTTTTGGCTGAAAGGGTGAATAGCACAGTGAATTTATTGGCATGCAACCATCACCATGTTTGTTAATCTTAAAAAGGGGGTGGGGTGGGTAAGTCAGTTTTGGCCAAGCTAAAGTAGGTTACTTTTTTTATGAAAGACATTCTTGATTGCTTCAACTGGTTTTCCTCACTCCTACCCCGCTCCCCGGTATTTGTTACCTCCCTTTCATTTGTTTTCTTCTCTGTAGCACACCCAAGGTGACATCAGCCCACCACTGGCCAAGAAGCAAAAAATATAGTAACTTTGGATGTAAAGCCTCTCCCACCCTGCTTAGCATTATAGCCATTTTGATTGCAAGTGTTGGAAAAAAAAGAGAAACAAGTAATAAATAAAAACAAGTTTCAATGAATTTTACCAAGTCTGGTTTTGAGTCTTATTCTTCACCTGAAGAGCAAAAATTTACTGAAAGGGGGGTGGGGAGGCTTTCTGGATGACAACATTTATGCTGTGAATACGTATAGTTTTTTGGATGTAGTAGGCAAAATCTAAAACAACTTGACAATATTTTTGGTCGGCCAATGTATTTTTGCTTTCAAAAGATAAAGGACACAATGTTTAATGAAAAGTGTGGACATGATTATCTTTGCCTTCATATCTACAAGACAATTATCAACTGTGATTTGTCATCCACACACCTTGCATAATGGGAGTTTGGAGTCACGTGGAAGTCACCCATGTGGACACCTGGGCACTGTGCACCGCAGTCAGGTGCATTGTAAATCGATTTGTCTTTTGGTTGTCTTTCCACCCTTTGCAAAACTGAAAGAAACATTATTGAAAGTGGTATAAACCACATAGACCATGACCGTAACCTCAATTTCTTTATCGATTAGATCAGTTGGTGATATTGTACTCTCTATCAACGATTTAGGAGTAATCATGCTCTTGATTTACAATCTCCTCAAGCACAATAACTCAGCAGAATGGTCTTTGAATTACTGTACTCCACTCAGTCCAATTACCATTAATAATAATCACACTGAAGGGTGGAAGTAAGTAACTTATTTTGCACACTTTGATAATTGACCAAAAATGATTGAAAACACTTTCAATGATATAATTTGTTTATTTAATTAAAGTAGATATCTCAATACGATAACAATTTTTTAACCAAACCCATTCAGACAAAATTCAAAATTTTCCAATTCGATTATTTAGTGAACAGCAAATGATTGCTACACACAATCCTGTCCGAAGAAGCCGTCATCATTCCAGTACTCCAGTAGGGTTGGAACATCCACGAGGCCCATGAAGATAACAATTCCAAGGAATGCCAGGAACTCTTTTGATGTGAGCTGAAACCAACGGAAATAACGTTTATCAGTTTTCAGTTTATTGGAATATTTATTAGTATTTGCAATAATGACATCAATCAATGATCGAGAAAAGAACAAAGAAAACAAAAAAAAGGAGTCCAGTTTTGGTTTCTGGGTAACTAGAAACCAGGCTCATGCTGAGGAGTAAAGGGCAATCTGACAGGTTCTTCATCAGGATCGCTGGAATTCCTCCATAGGTTGCCTCCATCATCATCATCATCATCATCATCACTGCTGTCATCTTTTGGCGGGGTAACTGCTTGGGCTCTTTTCCTGGGCCTGCATCTGTTGGAGGGGGCACGGTCATCACTGTCACGTACTCTGGAAGGACCAGGGACAGGTTCAGCAACAGCTTCTCTAAAAGAAAATTGAAACCCAGTTACTTCTAGAACCACTTTTCCTTTGATAAAAAAGATACCCTAAAGGGTTCATCCAGTACAAACTCCTAGCATAAACAATAATGATAATTATAAAAGGCAATGCACAATGAAAATATAGTAGCACAACTTATTATGCCATTTTTAAGACTTTTTCTCAAATAAAATGTTATAAAAGAAATTCCACAGCTTTTATGACAGTACAAGTGAAGAAAAAGCGAAAAAATGGCTCGCTCTTTGCCGCTAAAGGCGGGGAAGAAAGTTCAGAGGAGCAAGTGAAAATAATAAACAATGAAATGTGACACCACACGTATTTCAGCTTGCACTGCTCGAACACACGCAACATTTATTATCACAAAAAAGCCCTGAATACATCCAAACAACAAAGAAAAACCTCACGGGATCACGAAACTATACATTAAAAATCATTATTAGGAATCTCTGCATACATTTTTGTGGAAAGTACAGCGTAATTTCAAAAACATACCTGGTATCAGCTGACTCAACAACTGGATCACAAGCCACATAGATCATTTCTTCTTCTTCTTCGGACGACAAATCTCCAAATTCTGACCCCAAATCGACTACATACTCACTGTCCCACATTAATTCGTGTGTTTCCTCGAGTGTATTCCATGGTTTGGGTTGTTTCGAAGCCATTGAAGCAAGAAAATCGCATTCAATATCGCTCAATTACAACACACGCCTCCACAACAATAGGAATTCATTGTGCCAGGGTTGGACGATTTTGTGGATTTGGGACGCAGTTACTTTACCATGGAATTGAGCTTGAAAAAGAGTAACAATGCCAACTTGGTGGCCGCTGAAAACTTGTGGCCCGTCAACAATTTGGCCCATTCCATCATCAAACAAATTGACGTGCAGTTCAATGGCACGTTGATTAGTCCTCAATCCGACACCTATCATTACAAGGCCTACCTAGAAACCTTGCTGAATTATGACCGAGATGGCAAGACCGTGTTGGGGCCACAAGGATGGTTCAACCAAGTGGATTTCCCACCCGTATGGAATGCTAACAACACAGACTATACCACACCTCATAATGACTACCGGAATCTCAGTGCCAATCACAAAGGGGCGTTGGCCACGATGGTAGCAGAAACCGCCAAGTATGCTGGAGGCGACACCCACAGTCTGGTGTTTACCCCTCACTTGGAAGTCTTTCACACCTGCAAACTGTTGCTCCCTGGGATAGAAATCAAGATGAAATTTCATTTCAACAGCCCGAACCTGTTTTTGAATGGCGTGGCTCTAGCTGGCCGATTGATGGAAGGCGATGTGAAACTACGGTTTCATCTGTGTCAACTGCATTTGAATGAAGCCGTGTACAGCAGTTTGTCTTCCCAAAGACACAATCAGGGGCAAATCGCCTCCTACCCGACCGTCCGCAGTGAAGTCCGAACCTTCAGCATGCAAGGCAACCTGGTCCGCTTTGACATCCCCAACCTGTTTCAAAACAGAGTGCCTGACCGATTGATTGTGGGTCTGGTAGACAGTCGAGCCTTCAATGGAGATGTGACCCGAGATCCCTTCTGCTTCCAGAAATTTGGACTGACGTCCATTAAACAGATTGTCAAAGGAGAAGAATACCCTTATGAGACCCTGCACTTGGTGCACAACAATGGTACCCGAGATAATCTAGGGTACTTCCGTTTCCTGTAAGCCAGTGGCGCTTGGTGTAAAAGGAAAGGCAATATGGTGGAACTAATAGATTGGGGCCAAGCTAAAAATTGTACCTTGTTCATGTTTGACAATGTGGCCAATGGATGTGTTGACAGTCAAACCCTCAACCCCAAGCAAACTGATGACTTACAACTCAGCTTGGAATTTGGAGCGGCGCCCAATACCAATATAACCGTGCTCGTGTATGGTGAATTTGAGAACTTGTTGGAGATTGACAAGAACGGAGCTGTGTTGTACAACATTTACCAGCACTAAAGAAAGAAAGAAAAAGATGGAACACGTGACCTTGAATAATGTGCAATTGGATTATTTAGCACGAGACGACCCTCAATTGAAACTGGTGTTTTATGGGACGGTGGCCTGTGATCGATTACCCAAGAGCCCTCGCAAGAACACCCCGCAAGGTTACATTGTGAACACCGACCCACACGATCAACCCAGTCAACATTGGTTAGCGGTCTGGACCGATCAGAACGTGTGTGAAGTCTTAGACAGTTATGCGTTGCCGTTGGAACAGTACGTGCAAGCCACCCCGTTGAGAGAGTGGATCGTGCGACATTGGAAGTATGTGGTGACCAATGGCAAGTCCCTGCAAGCCATCTCTAGCAAGTCGTGTGGCGATTACACGTTGTTGTACTTGAAAGCCAAAGCCCGTGGACGCACCTTGCAAGACTTTTTAAATGACTTTTCCGATCATGATTATGTAAGCAATGACCATCATCAAGCCGGTCAACGCCTTCAACAATTGATTGTAGGCCAAGAAACGAGATGGTATCAAGTGTGTTGTCACCCGTATCATCAACGTGGTTGTTAATAAAAAAGTTTGTTTAAAAAAAACCAGTCTGTTGGTGTGTTTTTTTATCCAAAGGAGTCGTAGCTCAGTCGGTAGAGCCTTCGGAGACTTGATACAAGTCTCGGTCGTGCGTGGGTTCGAGTCCCACCGACTCCATAAAAAGGCGCCTTTTTTAAAGGGGGCCATTGCCATCATGCAAGTGGGTTCACCGTTTCGTTTTCATACCCCGTCCAGTATTTTGGTGATGGGGCCTTCGGGATGTGGCAAAACCGTGTTTACGGAACTCTTGTTAGACAACCCGGACTTGTTTGAAACCCCACCGACCCAAGTGCATTATTGTTATGGCGCATGGCAAGATCGATTTCAATCCATGCAAGATCGTGGCGTGGTGTTTCACGAAGGGATTCCCGATGATCAAGCCTTCGTGTCATGGTTTCCTCCAGGGTGTAAAGGGGTGCTGGTCTTGGATGATTTGATGGACGAAGGGAGTCACGATAAACGCGTGTTGGATTTATTCACCAAACATTCGCATCATCAAAACGTGACCGTGCTTTACTTGTGCCAAGACATGTTTCCCGTGGGTAGATATGCCAAAAGCATTTCCCGTAATGCACATTACGTTGTGGCGTTCAAGAACCCGCGAGATCAATTAGGGGTGCGCAACGTGTTGCTGCAATCGTTTAGAGACCTTTCATCATGCCACCATGTGTCCTTATGGGTATTTGGTCTTGGACAACAGTACGTTGGTGGCTTGTTTGGCCGCAGTGGGCACGGTGGTCAAAGGATGGAACGATTTTAAAAAATACCCGTTTAAAGTGGACATGAGTCGATTTGCGTTTACTAGTTATGCCAAAGCCTTGACTGAATTGAAAACCTATGTCTTTGTGAATGACAGGAAAAGAAAAAAAGGAACGAGGATAGCCCGGATGTGTATTTCTTGTGAACCCAGGGATATCTGTGTGAATACCAAGGAGAGGAGTTCGGGTCAGTCTGTGTGAGCCTAGCGGGGATATCTGTGTGAATAGCAAGGAGAGGGGCTCGGGTTTCTGTGTGGGCCCAGGACTATCTTTGTGAATCCCTAAGGAAGGAAAGGAAAGAACACGGAGAGCTCCAATTTGTTGTCCTGTGATCTGAGGGATATCCATGTGAATCCCAAGGAGAGGAGCTCAGGTTTCTGTGTCATCCCTGGGAGATCTTTGTAATTCCCTAAAGAGGGAAAGAAACGAAGGCGAAGAGCTCGAATTGGTTTCACCTGTGATTTCAGGGATATCTGTGTGAATCCAAAAAGAGGAGGAGCTCTCTTCTGTGGTTCTTGGAATATTTTTTTGGTGAGTCCCCATGTGAGTAGGTGGGATCTCTGTTAACCCACAAACGAGTTCTTCAAGTTGAATGTCTTTGTGAACCTATCAAACTAAGTTTGTCAAATACACCTCCCATACACGGGATATTTTTGTCTTGAGCGCCTATTGTGCAAGTCTTCCAATGAAAAGAGCTCAGAAATTTGCATTCGCGAAGTTTGTCACACGGATGGTTTGATATGGTGGAGAGATTGAAAATGGCGATTTTGATAAGGGAAAGAACGCGAATGTTGGACTTTTTTGGTACGTATTTGTTGTTACGATATAAGGTCATTGGTCTATTAAAGAATTTTGGAGAGAGGTGCCAAAATTCGAGATTTACAGCAAATAAATAACTTTGAATCGGTCACGAAAACATCAAGAAAACAAATCCGAAATCAGGGCCTGAAATTAACTTTTTCAATGCAGCCACCAAGTGGCGGCTAAACATTTTTTTCAGTCGCCAGACAGAAAAATCTGGTTGCCAAAAAGTGTCTAAAATTTTTGCTTCACAGCAAAAACACGAAAAATGAAAAGCTTTTAAAGACATTGGTTGTGGTGCGTAATAGTGATGAAAAGTTTTGGAATTCAACTTTTGGTAGACCATCATCTTTGAGTTTTTTTTCATTTGCATTTGAAATGTTTCACTTCGATTGCCTCACTGAAGTCCCTTCTGAGGTGTGAACACGTGTGCAAGGAATGGTTTTTGTCCTTCTAGATGCTTCAGAGAAAAGGCTAGTTTGGAGGGAGTTTCACGTGCATCTGTTTGGTACCAGTTCTTGTCGTCATATTAGTCCGCCTTTTGTGGCCGTATATTGAGAAAAAGTCTTCCTATCTTTGAATGGTCTCTTGTCAGAGTGGTATTTGTTGGGAATATGTACTATCTCTGTTTGGCTTCAAGCCTTTGTCAAAGTGTTTATTTGTTGAGAAAACATTGAGTCTCTGATTGGCTTCAGACCCTTGTTACAGCGTGCCATTTGTAGAGAACACTTAAAACTCGTCGAGTCTGATTGGCTTCAAGCCCTTGTCAGAGTGTGTTATTTGTCGAAAACGCTTTGAGCCTCTGATTGCCTTTGAGCAATTGTCAGAGTATGTTATTTGCTGAGAGTGCTTCCAGTCTGATTGGCTTCGGGCCCTTGTCAGAGTGTCTTATTTGTTGAGAATGCTTTCAGTCTTTTTGGCTTCAGGTCCTTGCCAGAGTGTGTTATTTGTTGGGATGCATTTGAGTTTCTGACTGGCTTTGGATCTATGTCAGAGTGTTATTTGTTGGGAATGCTTAGAGTCTTTAAGTGGCTTTGGGCCCTTGTCAGAGTGTTATTTGTTGGAAAGGTATCGAGTCTTTGATTGAGTATTGACCTTTGTCAGAGTGTGTTATTTTTTGAGAACGTGTTTGGGCTCTGATTGGCTTCTAGCCTCTCCAGAGTGTGTTACTTGTTGACACGCTGAGTCTCCGATTGGCTTCAGGCCTTATCAGAATACATTTTTTAAATAAGAAGAAAACGTTCTCTGGTTAAAAACTTTTTAAAAATCTGTAAGCTTTTGACAACCGTTCTGTTGTCTTCAACGGATAGAATACTATTTTACATAGTCACTATGTTAAGTGACTATGTAAAATAGTATTCTACCCGTTGAAGACAACAGAACGGTTGTTGAAAGCTTATAGATTTTGAAAAAGCTTTTATCCAGAGAACGCTTTATTCTTATTTATCACGAATCCTGGTTACAGATCTTCAATTTTCTTAAATACATTTTTTTGTTGAGAATTTGGTGAGACTGATTGGCTGCAGGCCGTTGTGTCCCAGTGTTGAATGCTTCACCTCTGATTAGCTTCAGGCTCTTGCAAGGGAGTTTTTTTTTATCAAAAGTGCCTCTGAATTTCTGATTGCTTTGCAAAGTTGTTAGGATGCATTTATAAAATGCTTTGACCGTCTCTAATTAGCTTCCCATTTTGCAACTTGTCATTTCGTTTCCTTAGTTATGGTATATGCTTCATTTAATAACGAGGCAATGAAAATGTACAGTTATCTGTCACAGGGACTGTCACGTTCAGCCATCAAATGCTCTACGAGGGCATTCTAAGAGGTTTTTATTTTCAAATGGGAAAGGACTGTCTAAGACCCAGTCAGAGGGTGACATAGGATATAGCACGTGCGTGAAGTATTCGAAGAATTCGGATCCTCCCTTTCCTCAGAATATCGTAGGGTCAACAAGAGGAGTGCATGTGATCCCTAGAATCATTAGTACATTTTGGGGGTGGGAGAGGGAGGAGTTTTTTGTGAGGCTTGTAGTGCGGTACGGTATGTCCGAAAAATCGCTCCCGTAGGATTTTCTTGCCGAAATTGATTTTTTTGTTGTTTTGGACTAATTTTAGGCCGAATAATAAGAATCCGATGGGGTTCAAATTTTCCGAACCCGCCTTCCCATGTTACTGGCCACTAACGGGTATAATTTATGCTAATAAGATGCTAATGAGATGCAGGAATAAGTTTTGCGAATTTCTTCGCTCTAGTGTAAGATATACGTACCTAACATTATAGGAAGCTTGCTTTTGATGACTTACGTCGTTCGACCTTAATTGGTTACCATGGCAACAGTCGATGACGTCAGGATTAATTTCTTTCTATTTTGGCGGCGGCCATCTTGGATCCGCCATCTTGGATTTTCGAACTCTCATTTTTCTTAAGCAAAAGAAATTATTTTAAATAAACTTTAGCTAACGAATGATTTCCGTTGCAAGTGATGTTCAGTTAAGTACTGCACTTTCTTTATTTTCCTTTTTACAGTTTTCTCATAAAAATTAAAATAACATGTCTTTTGCCATTAGTCCCATAGTAACAACGCAATAGCTATTCGTCTTCTTTTTATTATTTGTAATACTAATGCAGAGTTCAGTTAAAAGTGTTCGTGTAAAAACGTTTGCGATTATATTTTTGCTCTGACTTCATTTAAATTAAGCAAACTTAGCACGGGCTTGATCTTGATGACGTACGTCGACTTAAATTGGTTTTTACCATGGGAAGAAAACCAATTGAAAGCACTTTCTGTTCGGTCTCTCCGGTCGAAAAGCTCACTGCTGTCACGTTCCAATTGCCCTTGATTATCCTTTCTTACACGAACACCGGAGAAGAGTGAACAAGCAATTACAAGTGAGTGCCGCAAGCCAATCGTTAACAAAAGTATGATCGAGCGACTGAGAGGTGCAAAGCGGCCCTTGACAGACGACTCCTCGTCCGCTATCCGGCGAGGCCCTGGTCGTCCTTCTACGTCATTAACCTCTTCGGCCCTAAAAGGGCGAAAACGCTTCCTAAGTCACAGGTGTGCCTGTTCAACTCTTGTAGTTTTTGTCCCGGTGAAACAGTAAAAGATTTACACCACGTTTTTTCAGATCAAGTGGGAACAACGTTACTAGAAATAAAAAACAATACGCAAGATGACCAGGTTAGAACTTGCGTATCGGAGCTTGTAGATGCGGGGGATGCCTCAGCACTTGAAAAACACTACCACAGGAACTGTCTGCGTTACGCTCAGCGCACCTTCGGTGCGAATTGTGAAAGTGCTTCAGTAAAACAAGTCGTTCGTTCGGCGTGTGATGTTGAATTAGTACTGGCAGTTCAGAACACGTTAGTAGACGACAGTGCCAGCTTGAATATGGCTGAAGTAAATGACACCTACTTGGCGATATTAACTCATTCCTGTCACAGTCAAAACAGCCCAAATTGACCACATTTTTTCTTTATTTATTTTCTCAGCAGGTATTTACAGCAATGTGGAAAGCTATAGCTCATTTGAAAGAGCAGTAAATAAGCTTTCAAAGAAAAATTTTTTCTTCGCTTAGAAATTCCCCATATTTAATTAATGTGCATTAATTAGCATGAATTAGCATAAAATTGCCACAAATTTGACCCAAAAAATAATTTCTCCCAACGCGACATGTAGATATAGGAAAAAGTTAGAAGCAAAAATGTTCCTTGTTCTATTGGCATCATTTCCTGCAAATCTGGCTGAAAAAGAACAAATATAGAATTTATTACAATTTTTTAGAGACAGCCAAATTATTGCGTAGGAATGAAGTACGATGCGCACATGCTTATCAACACGATCACGCGTCCAAACGCTTGAACTGTAATTCCTTTGTCTCCCGTTGATCAGAAAATGTTTTCATCCAAATATATCTATTCTAAATTGTATCCTTAGAGATGTAATTGAAGCAACAAGAAAGATTTCCAACCTAGCAATCAACTCTTGAATCATTTTATCGCGCTTGGAGTCCATGTGTGAATTTTTCAAAAGCCGTGACTGAATGTTTACTTATCGCTTACCTCGATATTTCGCTTCCATTTCTGAGAAGATGATCCAAATAGCTTTCTTCACTGCTAGAAATCCTTTCTGAGTCATTTTCAATCGATTTTAGCATTTGAAACAGCTCTTCTGGGTCGTTCGTGCCGATTCGAGACCTCCTCGCACTCGGCGCCATAGCTCGATGAAAAATCTGATTTTCTAAAAAGCGTCATGTAGGCTACATTGAAGGGACCTAGCTAAAAAACGGCCAGTGATTGGCTTAGTTTCTTGTAACGCTTTCCTCCAAATTTGAGGACGATCGGAAATAACGCAATTTTTTGCGATTTTTTTCCGTCATCACTCTTCAGCTCGTGATATTTCTGTGGTGTGACAGGAATGAGTTAAAGAGGTATTCGATGGAGATAACCGAGTCAGGAAACTACCGAAAGTACTTAAAACAACTTTTAAGTGAGCGGCTTCCAAATCTGCAGTTTGTTAAGTCGCTGCGAAAAAATGAGCCTGACAAAGTTGTACTGCCGGAAGCGGTCAGCAAGGCTGTTAATGTACTGTCAGCCCAAATGGATAGTAAGGATACGATTGAGCAATTACAAACCATGGCCCGGGTGTTACGGCGAGAAATTATGCAGCATCGAAATTGGTCCTTCACTGGAAGCTTTGAAGATTTTTCGAATCCACCCCTACTCCAGTTTTTTCTAACACATTTGCTCTTTGGTTCGCACGCACTTGATGTTTTGGGGATGCGCGATAAAGAGGTCAACAAAGTAGTTGACGTAGCATGTCAGTTCGTTGTCCACAACACAAGAACTGATCGTCAAGTCAAGCATCAACCTAAGGCCAATGAGGGCTTCAAACACACAGTGAAAACTCCCCTGTCAGTCGGTCTACCCCTCGCTATTCACTCAAGAGTGCGCGACAAGAATCTCGTGAAAACCCTATCAGACGTGTACATCGGTAGTGACTACAAATGCATCCTTGACATCGAAAAGCGCGTCGAGCAGAGTGTTCTTCAGCGTATAGTTGAAACCGGAGGCTTTTGCCTTCCTGATTTTGTTAAACGGGATGTTAACATCTGGTTTGCTGTCGACAACATCGACCTTTTAGAAGACACGCCAACAGGACAGAATACTTTCCATGGGACGGTGATTGTTCTGAACCAGCGCGAGGAAGATGGCGAGGCAGCCAATCAACCACTCGTTTTCCCACCAAAGGCCCTAGACCCATCAGCACAAGTTGGCTTTGAAGTGAAATACTGTGAGCAGCTAGTTATCAAGCCAAAACCAGTTCGATTTGAAACATTCCAGCTCGGAAACCGAACGAAGTTATTATCGAATGATTACACACACACATGGGCGCTCGCAAACTATCTTGCTACTGAAGACGCTAGTGACAAGACCTTGGATGTTCCCCAGATAGAAAACCAACAACAGCAAGATATCGATGAACAGCAAGACCAACGTGAAGTTGAATTGGAAAATTTCCAAGATTTTGATGACCCAATTCTTGTGGTGAAAGAGCGAACACAAACGAGAAAGATGACGGCAAAGAAGGAAGTCCTTACAACGTGGGCCGGTACAAAGTCGCTTCTGTTATCACACTCCCCTGAAAATCAAGTCGGCAAGCTGACACATTCCAAGGTGATTGCTCCGTTGTTCAGGACTTCGCCGACTGATTATACTACTCTTTATGCAGTCTTAACTCTTTTCCGTCACGCAAGAAAGTAGCAAAATTGACTACAACGGATGTTTTATTTAATATCTCAACTGACATTTACAGCAATGTGAGCTACATTATCTCATTTGAAAGGGGATGAAATGGGCTTCTCAGGACAAAATAGATCTCATCATAAAAACACATACTATTTCTGAAAAAATTCTTACTTAACATAAAACAACATAAATTATTCATATAATTGAGGAAAAAAGTAAATTCTTCCAAAATGATGATGTAATTGTATAGAGATGTTAAAAAGAAAAATGTTCCATATCATATCGGCAAAACATCCTGAAAATTTGGCTGAAAAAGAATAAAACTGAAATTAGTTATGATTTTTTTATCTCAACCATCCTAGGAGCATTTCTCCGTGGCAACCACAATAATCACCTCAGCGGAGGATTGAATTACGCGTCCCTCTTTGCTCGACCAAAATCGCTAAAAAAAAGGTTTCGTCCAAAATTATTGCATTTTTCACTCTCAAATATGAATTTATAGACACATTTTATGATATAGGCAAGAATTCTGAAGTAGGAGGACGACACGAAGAGTGTATCTTCACATTTCAAGAACATATTTTCAACTGCGTCACTGTTGCTAAACCTCGTGTTGGAAAGTTTATTGATCGCTTACCTTGATTCTTCGCTCTGATTTTCGAGCTGCCGCTCCAAATAACACTCTTTGTCACTTGAAAAACCTTCGAGCTCCTCATCGGAATTCTAAATCGTTTCGGAAATGACTCCTGGATTGACAAATTCTACTCAGAATCTCTTCGGGGCGGACGCCATATTGAACAATCAAAATATGTTATTTTAAAAAATTCGTCATGTAGGGCACATTTAAGTGTCTTAGCCCAAAATCGCCAGGTAATTGGCTACATTTATCAACTTCCTGTACTCCAAATTTGGAGGCAAACGGAAGTAACGCCATTTTTGGCGAATTTTTTATCATTTCCCGACTTGAGCGTCGGGTATTTAAAGGGCGTGACGGAAAAGAGTTAAACCTAACACAAGGCATTTCTGCTTTCGTCGTTGGCCCTGGGAGAAGGACTGTCATCACTCTTGACTTAGATCTCTACAGCCGAGCACTTCAGATTCAACAGTCAGTGGGGAACCGTAACTGGATCCTGCGAGCTGGCGTTCTACACATCACCTTTGCTGCATTACACGCGCTTGGAAAGACCCTTGACGGAAGCGGCATTGATATGTGTGCCATTGAGAGTGGCATTTATACTTCTGCAGCCCTTCGTGGGATATATAGCGGCAAGGCCTACAAACGTGGCGTTGAGTACCACATAACAACAAGCCTCGCACTCTTGATGATGAGATTTGACCATCTGTTTACAACCCTTCCAGCAAATGAAGATATACCGCGTGTACAGTGCGCGTCCTTTAGAGAAGCCCTCCACGAGCGCAGTCCAGAGATGGTAAGCATATGTGACGACATCCACTCCTGGTACTCTGAAAAGATCAAACCGCAAGAGCGCGAAGATCAAGGACTAAAGGATCTTTCGCGATTTATGATTGAGTACCTCAAGCAAGTTGACAACCTTTTAGAGCTCATTCATGCTTGCCGCTCTGGGGACTGGGAGGGGTACCTGGCAGCGCTGGAATACCTCATAAGGTATTTTTTTGCCCACGATCTTCTTAATTACGCGCGTCTAATGCCAGTACACCTCGCTCAGATGAACGCACTTGAGCATGAGGATCCTATCACATGGGAAGCATTGAAGTCTGGGGATTTTGTAGTTGCAAAGTCAGAGATTCCGTTCACCAGGATGTTCACAGATCAGACGCTTGAGCAAGAGATCAAAGTATTGAAGCGTCACGGAGGTATGGTCGGGTTAAGTCAAGACGAAGCCGCCCTAGACCGACTTCTTATCACGTCACCTCATCTTGCCCGTATGGTGAAACAGTATCTCAAAAGCTTTCCAAGAGTATCCGAGTCTTCTGAGCGGAACGAGCACTATCAGCTTTCTGGGGATGTTGCTGTAAGAACGCGACAAAACGCCATGAAGCTCCGCCAGTCGATAGAGCTGCACTGCGAAGGAAATCCATTCACAGTTGAGTCTCCCTTGAAGAGTCTGGTGTCGTCAGCTCTTGTGCCACAAAAAGCAAAGGAAGATATCTTGTGCTATGCAGAGAAAGGCCAGAAAGGTTTGAAGAATTCGTCGGAGACAGATTGTTGCCAACTTCTAAGCACTCCTTGTGGGATGCGATGAAAAAGCTGAAGCTGAAGACCTTTTCAAACTGGATGGAAAAAACTAAAGTTCGTGTAGGGGACAAAGTCATCAAACTACGCGAAGAACGGGAGTTACTCGGAAGGTTTCTCATCATCCAAGGGAGTAGGCCAGAGCTTGTGCCAAGACTTGAGGAAACCATTGGAGAGTACGAGATGGCAGTGGTGCCGCGTTCCTTATGCACGGTCGATGGATCTCTTTACATTCCAACTGACAAAGCCAGTCTGATGCGTTTGATAGAGGAAGTCAACCCACAGCCACAACTAGAAGCACCATCAGCAACAGGAACTCTACATCGAATACTTGTTATTGATGCTATGGCTGTTGTTCAAGGTAACTATAATAATAATGATGATGATGATGATGATGATGATGATGATGATGTAATATTTTGTGTTTATGGTTTGTATGCAGGCCTGAAAAAAACAACCGCTACACTCAAGTTCTCAGACCTTCAAGTATCCTTTATAAAGCGAATCGAACGAATGATGGCTGGTTTCCATGAAGGCCGAGTTGTCTTTGATCGCTACTTGGAAAGCTCCTTGAAGAACAAGACGCGCCAAAAAAGATCGACAACATCTGTGGAGTTCCAGATACATCCGGAAATGAGGCTCACCATGTCCATCAAGGACCTTCTGTCATCGTCAAAGTCCAAAAGCATGCTTGTCAATTTGTTCGCCAATGGATTATTAGCGAGCTTCTCAAGCAACACAACCATCAAGCTGGTCGTGGTCTACGATAACAAAATCAAATGTCTCGACTGTGAAGAAGAACACACCCACGAAGAGGCGGACACGCTGATCCCTAACCAGGTGTTGCGTTCATTAGATGAGAATTTGTCGCAAGAGATTTGTGTATCCTCGCCGGACACTGACGTGCTAGTCCTGCTGCTCGATTTGGTTTCTAGGGGACGTCATGGAAACCTGACTAGTCTAAAGTTTTTGACAGGGAAGGGCGCAAACTACAGAGAGATTGATGTTATTCAGCGAGTCCAAGCCATTGGAATAAGAAAGTGTCAAGGTCTGATTGGATTGCACCACTTTACCGGAGCCGACTGGGGAGGGAAGTTCGTTGGTATCACAAAGAAGACCTGGGTGAAAGCGTACATGGCACTCGATGACGACCACCCTGCGATCGACTGTTTCAGAGAACTTGGTGAGGGTCTTATCCAAAACCAGCTAGCCAACGGAGAACTGCCGACGCAAGTTAAAGATCTAGAAGAATTTGTCTGCCAAGTGTATTGCAAAACGGGACCTACCACCCTTCCTGAACTTCGATGGGAGCTCTTTCGATCCAGAAACTTGGAAGGTGACTCTTACTTTATTTAATCTTCTCTATGTATTAATATTTTCATGTAAGTTCAGGAGTACACTAAAGTTGTTGTTGTTGTTTTTAGGTGAGATACTGCCTCCAACACGTGCTTCCCTACTTCCGCACATCACACGCGCAAACTTCATGGCCATGCGCGACAAATCATACACCGCCAGCTGCCCAGACCTCCCACCCATTAAAGAGAATGGCTGGAACGAACGCCATGGAGGATACGCTCCCGTTATGTGCCTCTCTCACCCTGCACCACAAGCTGTTATTGAGCTTACTAAATGCGGCTGCAAGTCAGACTGCAAGGGACGATGTAGCTGTTTTAAGAACGGATTACCATGCACTCCTCTTTGTAAATGTTTTGGTAAAAACTGTAAAAACCCATTCAAAGATGACACGCGAGCTGATGACGAGGAAGAGGATGATGATGCCCTTAGTGCATAAACTAAAATGAAATTTATTTAAGTAAAATTACGTTAACAGAGAAAACTGAATGGAAACAGTACACGCGTTTAACAAAGGAAGAAAAATAACGACATTTCTGCAATTTACTGAACATCACTTGTAAAGGAAATCATTCGTTAGTTAAAGTTTGTTTAAAATAATCTGTGTTGCTTAAGAAAATGAGACTTCCATAATCCAAGATGGCGGATCCAAGATGGCCGCCACCAAAATAGCAAAAAATTAATCCTGACGTCATCGACTGTTGCCATGGTAACCAATTAAGGTCAAACGACGTACGCCATCAAAGGCAAGCTTTCTATAACGTGAGGTACGTGTATCTTTCATTGGAGCGAAGATATTCGCAAAACTTATTCCTGTATCTCATTAGCATCTAATTAGCATAAATTATATCCGTTAGTGGCCAGAAACATGGGAAGACGGAATCGGAAAATTTGAACCCCACATCGGATTCTTATTATTCGGCCTAAAATTAGTCCAAAACAGCAAAAAAATCAATTTCGGCAAGAAAATCCTACGGAATTACATACCGTACCGCACTATTGGGGAGAGAACTGGTGTTTTGGCCATTTTGGGTGCTTAAACATGGTGGAACAAAGAAAAGGTGATGACAAAAGCAGAGTGTTGCTCCCCAAGCGATGGACGAGTTATAGCTGTTGGCGAAAATTTCATTCACAACTGTTTTTTAAGCTCTCCAAGCACCCTGTTCTCACAAATACATATAAAAAATAAACGATTTGGTGAAACAGCTATTATAGAATAAATCAAAATGTCTTTCATGATTCCCTTGACATTGACTGTTAAATTACATGGATTCAAATTTGCAGCTAAATCACCCAAAAAAGGTCTGTCATATACACTTTAGAGGATATTAGATGTAACGGTATCTCAAAGCAGTTCTGGTTCTGAGGATGTTCCTCCCCTAAGAAAGGGGCCGGAATCAGCACATCAAGCTGGATCACCCAGGCCCATAAGACCACAGTATTCCACTCCAGACGTTCTTGTCTTCAAGAACCCATTAGAAATATACGTGCCTATAGATAAAGTTCCGTGTATAAGCCGCACCCGTAGATAAGCCGCACCCCCGATTTGGAAGCTCAAATTTCGAAAAAAAAAAATAAAGACAATAAAGTTTGAAGTTCCTTTGAAGTTCTATTTGTATACAAACAAGGGCAAACAAGCACGATTCCAAAACACCGTACACGGCGGTTGTGGCAAACTTTTATACAAACGAAGTCTTTAAATGGCGAAATTTCACTTATCATACCTTAATTTCTGTTTGTATTCACCATATCTTATCTGTTGATACCACTTTTTCAAGATTATCACTTCAAAACACTCCATGAAGTTGAAATTCCGACAAATTCGTACGCGTTTGAAACGAAACGAACGAATGCTTAGCGGCCAAGCTTTCAAACGTGGAGAGGAGTCTGGGTCTTGGCAAAACAACACAGAAGAGAACACGCAAAGATGCCATTACAATATTTATTCCACTAATTAGTATTACACCTCTAAAGGATAAGCGAATGATGTTTTTGCGAGTAAAATCTCTAAAACTACCACTGTTCTTCGTGTGAACATCGAACATTTTCTTGGAGTAATAAAATTCTAATTAACAAATGTCTATTTACGACAACTATATTTACAAGCGATCGGAAAGTGTCTGTCAAAGTTTATAAGAATGTTCGTCGTCTTAAAGCTTAAAATCCATTGAAGTCCTCACTATCGCTATCTCCAAACTTCACGCCGAACAGGAGTTTGACAATCTGATGGATAAATTTGCAGTGAAAGTCACGAAAAACAACGAAACGGTCGGCCATTTGCCTCGCGAGTACTCCCGAATATCCTGGTATTTTCTCGCATGGGCGGAAAGATACGTGTTGAAGTGACAGGCCACAGGCGCCATTGCAAACAACTTTGCGGAGAAATGAAGATTCCGTGAAGGTTAGTGTTTAGTTGTTCGAGTAAAGTGAAATTAAATCGCTTGAAAGAACTGTTGGAGAACAAGATACGCCGGTGAATGTTTGAAGACACGAACACTGTACAAACGGCTCCTTTAGGAGCCACCACTCGTATAAAAGTCAATGAACAACATCAACATGCTTTCAGTTTGTGTGTATCTTTATTCAGTGACATCTTAAGACGTTTTTATGAATATTAATTAGGCCTTTAAGAACTCCAACCACAGATGTTTCCGTAGATAAGCCGCACCCCCGATTTTTGACTTAAATTTTGAGGAAAAAGGTGCGGCTTATACATGGAACTTTACGGTACTCATATCAGTTTAAAAGGGATTCAAGTCCTGGCATGGAGTAGATATCTGTGGAGAATTGTTGTCCAATTACCATATATGAAAGAAGATGCCAAATGCTTTGGACTAGAAATAAGTGCTAATCAAGCCAACTTCTACAGTGTTCATCAATCTCCTGTGGAACCTGTCAGACGTGTATCTATTTGAATACAAACCTTACCAATTCAAACTGTCTGGAGAGAAACACTTCAGCATTGAATCTTTCTTAACCATGGTGCAGGACATAGTCTTTATTTTAAAACAGTAATTATTCTGGGTCACGTAGAGAAATACAGATACTGTGTCCACATATCCCCTTTGTCTTTTTCGCACCTCTCCAGAGGTAGTCAATGAGCCATGCGTATCACTGTTTGTTTCGGAATGGTTGTGTTGAGGTTTCATATGGGAATGAGTTTCTATTGTTGACAGGAAACAGTAGCAAGAGTAACATAAATTTCTGAAATTTCTGTTCTAAAACCAAAACAATTCCTTTGCAAAAATGTAAGCCCAAAAACTTATTTTCAGAATTTTACAGTATACTATGTTAAGAAATGATTTTTACAAGCTGTATTTTTTAATCAAGGGCTGTCCCAAGCCCTGGTTTTACAGTGAAACTACTCCAACAAAAGCCACCCAAACTTTCTCCAGCCAATCACAGTTGTGGAGCCTAAAAAAAGGTCTTCGCAAATCTACCAAGGTTTCGCTTACTCAGATTGCGCGAAAGCCAGGGTGGGAGAACCATTAGAAGTGCGTGTTTCGTTTGTTCGCTTGTTGACTCACTGGTTATTAGACACGAGTGATTTTTCCAGTAACGCACACTTATTCGTGAAGACTTGAAAGAGTGCGTTTTGCAGAAAGCAAACAGTATTTTTCTTGAAATGTGATTTGGTGCAATTTGTGCAATTTGGGAAAGAGTAAACTTGTCTATGAATATTCTCACAATATCGGCATTTCAGCATTTTTTCTAACTGTAATGTACAAAATTTTACACATTTCTAGGTATGCTTTTGTATTTCTTCTCAGTCCAAGGCCTTGATTAACCTCCTAACCCTCAACATCAAAGTGCAAATTCATGGCGTTTGGTAGCCCCCAGAAGTTAGCAAAGATCAGAAATCTGGATATTTATGCCAATGCTCAGTCGTTAGAAGGGGTGGAGTCACTTAAGAGCAAATGCACAGAAATATCGAGCAACGCATGGCCATGGTCAAAAAAATAACCTACCTTCATTTTGAGTTTGTAGGGGGTATTAGTGAGCTTGCAAAGGTTTCGAGATTTGTTTTCCAAAATGTGGCTGAAATTCTGAAATATTTGAGAAAACTGTTTTTGCGCTGTCACTGCCAAAAAATAGCCAACTTCATTGGCAAAAATTACCATTCACAAAAACGCCCTCACCTAAGTAGTAATGCATTATCATCAGGTTTGGACACCTAATAGAATAGAATAATAGAAAAGAATAGATATTTTACAGTTTATTTATGCCTGGTGTTCTGTTCTTGAGGATACTTCTGTCGGCGAGATATCTCATTCTTTGAGGGAGATATGACAGCAGCCCTAGAAAAACGAGTCTCAACGTATAATTACAAACTGATTTTTCGGTATGTGGCCATTCTCCAATTGAGGTCTTTTGCACAAAATAAAGTGTCCAAATACTCTTCTTATAGGACATCTAAAAATTAGTCTGGGTTTTTCAGCAAGCATTTCACGTGACGCCAACGGAATCTGAGAAGTTTTAGTAATATTTGAACTAATTAACATATTACTGTGTTGTTGTCCTTCATTATGAATTCACATGTGAACGAAAAACTCAACAATAATCGCTCCAAAATCAGTTTCCTACTTAAGTAGGATGACTCACTTTTCAGTGCAGTTGAGCAGTTGCCAATCTGATGCTGTTTGTCATTTTGCAGAGCAGCAAAGACAAAGTTAGCGGAAAGTGGTCCTTTAACACTGCACTGTACAGTACATAATATTTCACAAATTGTGATAAATCTAATCATCGCTGTTTCTGATACGAATGCTCTCCCATGAAAACCAAGGACTTTAAAACTATAACTCCTTACTCACATTAGAAAAATGTGTTTGCTAACTGTTAAATATAAAAGAAATATAATTTCCAATTTTTTTGTATTTCACAGTAACACCCCAGTGCTGTCACTGTTCACTTTTATGACAGGTTCTCCTCCAGATCCCCTTTCCACGTAACAAAAAGGAGAAGCTACTTATGCGGTCCAGTGTTTTTCCATGTAATGCTGAAGATTGACATTTTTTTGAGAGAGGAAATAACCGTCTGCAGTGCAGACATGCGCATATTTAGAAACAGTGTCGAAATCATCTTTTCAGTGGGTAGGTGGGTGAGTGGGTGAGTGGGTGGGGGAAGAAGTGAATATAGTTTCGTTTCAAAAAACATTTGCACCATTGCAATGTGTAGTCATCGTACACATTGAATAACGACAATCTGATTATATTATGATGAAAAATCTTTCGACATTGACCCAGTTTACCAAATTTCCCAATTTGTAACATAAAGAAGTGGCAGATAACACTTTAGCTGCTACTCACATCTTTTCTGATTTTCCGAGACAGAACAAAAACAGGTTGGGTAGTGGATCCGATATTTTTCACCCACGCTACAGGCGATTCTTGATCTTAGCTAAGTATTTTAAAAGAACACACACATTTTTAAATATGCAAATTTTGCACCTTTTATCCTGGGAATTAACTCAAGTATGAAAAGAATGCACTCTCTCTTAAGGTCAAGTCAGGTATTCATTTTAATAATATCATAAATTAATTAAAGCTACTACAGTGGATAATGCCTGAGGTATTGGTGTAAGCAAACAGTACAGTTTTTAGAATTATATGAAGATCATCGCAATGAAGGTGTTTCAACTTAAGCAGTTGAAAAAACCCTGAAAAAATTCAGGCTTGAATGGGAATCGAACCCATGACCTCTGCGATACAAGTGCAGCGCTCTAACCAACTGAGCTATCAAGCCAACTGGGAGCTGGTCAATTGAGAATTTGTAATTATCCCAAAGATGGAGAAACGAACATTAATATATGAAATAACCATTCATTTGAACTGCGGATAAAGATAGAATTATATGAAGATCACCGCAGTGAAGGTGTTTCAATTTAAGCAGTTGAAAAGAAGAAACCTGAAAAAACTTCAGGCTTGAACGGGAATTGAACCCATGACCTCTGTAATACCAGTGCAACACTCTAACCAACTGAGCTATCAAGCCAACTGGGAGCTGGTCAGTTCATATTTATCCCGTAGATGGAGAAATGAACATTAATATATCAAATGAACATACATATGAACTACAGATAAAGATAGAATTATATGAAGATCATTGCAGTAAAGGTGTTTCAACTTGAGCAGTTGAAAACAATTCTATCTTTATCGCCAGTTAAAATGTGTGATTATTTCATATATTAATGTTCATTTCTCCATCTACAGGATAAATATGAACTCTCAATTGACCAGCTCCCAGCTGGCTTGACAGCTCAGTTGATTACAGCACTCCACTGGTATCGCAGAGGTTATGGGTTCGATTGCCATTCAAGCTTGAATTTTTCAGGTTTCTTCTTTTCAACTGCTTAAGTTGAAACACCTTCACTGCAATGGTCTTCATATAATTCTATCTTTATCTGCAGTTTAAGTGTATGATTATTTAACAAGAGATTTAAATTTTAAAGATTTTTGTTCTTGGTTCGAGCAAGACTGTTCTTGACGCTAAAATTAGCAGTGAATCAATTAACTTGCTGCATGCGCTCGCGGGAATTCTGTCTTGTCTTAAAGTACGCATCAAATCATGTTAGCCTTTCATTACCGCTTAGAATAAGCTTTCGAACAGGATGTTATTTGGCGTAAAGGGATAAATATTAGCGGAATTAGGAAATTTGTTTTTTTTCTTGGGTCAAGAAATCTGCTCCTGCATGAAAACCTTGTTCGCACACCCAAAAATCAAACCACGTACGTTTTTCATTAACGCTTAAAATAAGCTTTTGAACAAAACCTAATTCCACCAAAACGGATAAATATTAGCTGCATTAAAAATTTTTTTTGGCTCAAGAAATGCGCTCCCGCATGGGATGTTATTTCACACCCAAATGCGTGTCGTCATATCTTTTTCCTTTCAAGTACGATTTTTTTCGAAGAAAAGACAGATTAAGATCTTTGGAAGAAAATTATTTTCGTTGGAAGACTAAGAAATCATGGTTCTCCTTATTGTGTGTTTCGAATTGTCAAACATATACCGTTGGCTTTATTTACTTTCGCAGAAACCTGATGCGCGCTGATCTAATTTTTCTTTTCTTTTAAATTGCACGTCAAAGCAATCAGTTCTCTAATAACGTTTTAGATTAGCTTTTGAATAAGCCGTAAGTATGAAACCGATAAGTATTGCCGGAGATACTTTTCTTAAGGTTTTTTGTCCTTGCGTCGAGCAATAATGTCCTCTTACGGCAAGAGCGATCCCTTCCCACAAGGCAAGCACTAATTTACTACATCACGCACCCAGAAAAATGCTGTAGTAGGGGAAATGTCTTTTTTTAACGGCTTACTTTTCGGCTGTATGATTTTGCTTTCACTAATAGACACTTGTAGATAGATACCTTGTTCCACTTTATGATTCGGGTATTCCTATTTTCCCACAGGTCAACGATCTATCAAAACATTGAACGTAAGTGCAATGACAATTAATTGTGTCATGTCATCCGAGCACTATAGTTAATGCACTAGGCTGTCGGTGATTAGGATGACTTGTTAGGAAACCCTTTACTATTGATAACGTACTGCACTGACGATAAAATGTGTTTTTAAGATTCCTAGTCAGCATCAGTAGTTAACTGAGTAAATAAACTATCGATAGGCATGTTCATAATCGCAATGGGTATGCCGAAAGTCGATAGTTGACTTACTAAGACACAAATTAGTAAACCTCTTGTTCTAAAAAGTAAATTTACGAGCAGCACCCTGCAAGCGCTAAATCGCTGTCGATTTCATAACTTCACATTTACCATACAATAAAACGGTATGACACCAAGTCCCAGTCCTGTCCTTCATTTGTAGATCGATTCGTTTCGCCTTCTTTCGTTGACCATAATTTCATTTTCACCTTAGAACACCGCAGTTCTGGAAATGCCTGACGTTTGGACAAAAAGGAAATGGAAATTAATTATTAGAGATGAGCAAAAAGATCAACATATGGGAAATTATCAAGCAGAGCGCGACGCTAGAAAACAGCGCATTGAAGATGAGAAACAAGGTTTTTGTGACGAGTACGCAGAACGCGAACCTTCTGATAGTGTACCCACAGAACTTTACGAAAAGGAAGCTAAAGAATTAGAACTTTGCATGGTTTACGGAAGTTGGACGTATTGCAAAAACTGTAAGCAATTGATTAGTCAGAAGCTGTTTCCTCGGTTTTCAAAGCGGCCAATCATTAAAGCTGCAAACGAATGCACTTGCAAAGCAAATCGCTAGAAGGCGCCTAAGTACAAAGACGTACCGAAAGAATTGAGACACTTGACTTACAAACAAATGGTCGCTCTGAGACCGCTAGATAATCACACCGGAGATTACATTCGCCAAAGAAGTGGGTATAGGCAGAAGGGGGGAATGTTTCGTCTTTCGTGGTGTCAAAACAATCCTTTACAGAAAATAAACGCTCTGCCTGAAGAAGAACGAGAGCAATGTCAGAAAGCCTACGACTGGCTTATTGCAGAAGAACGAAGTGGCTATAAAAAGTTCATACAGAGGCGAAATTCAGAACTGAGAAATGAACATGCATTCAATTTATACGACTATCAGCAGAGACAAGGTGTAGAATGTGCCCTATGGGCAAACCTCTATCCGTGTACGGAATGGTGCGAAACCACGATTGACGGTAGACAGACCCACTTAAGTACCAAAGTTTCATTTTGGACCAAAGTCACAAGCAAGCTTGCAGATTACTCGAATCTATATGAATTGTTACATTTTCATTACAATTTGTGGCTATGGCAGACAGTTAGCGGAGCTATAGCAACTTCACAAAAAAGAAAATGTACTTCTAACAAAGCTTTAGAAGCAAAGACATTTTCAACGGAGTACTGGAAATGGCAGCATCGCTACCTAATTGATGCGGTAGACCAATTTGGACCGCCTAGTCTTTTCATAATGATTTCTCCTTTTGAATGGTCCTTTCCATTTCCTCAGTGGATGGAGAATTTAAGAGACGCGACAGGCAATAGCCCTACGAATCTCTCGGGACTAGAAACATTGCACATAGTTCACGGGCTAGAACAGACTGTTCAAGGATATTTGTGCGGTTCGAACACCAAAACGTTGGCTAATAACGTCTTTCAGTACAATAGAAAGAACGAGGACAACGTCCTGACATACTTCTATAGGTTCAAATTCCAACAAAGGGGGACCGTACACTTGCATATGCTTGTTTGGCTGAAGAATGCACATGTAATAAAAAGGAATGCAATAAGAGCAGACATTCCATGGGCAAAATTGGAATTAGCAGAAAGAGTTGTAGACTTGCAAAAATCAGACAAGTCAAGCCTAAACATGAGTGATGAACCGAATTCTGTGAAAACCGAAAATGATCATGATTACTTCGGCTTCTATCATCCGGCAGAAGCGTTTGCATTAAATTTACGCGTATACATTTCTACCCTGATTCCATCACTAAAGTGTACAATGGATGTACAAAGTGCAGATGCTAATGGCATGCTTTTAAAGTACGTAGCAAGTTACGTGACCAAATGGCATGACGCTTTCGATGATGATGCGTTGTTTTCTGTTCATGTCAGGCCTTATGAGGCTGCTTACAGGCATCTTAGGGGATTGCGCCCTTTGGAGCCTGAAATGTGGTTATCGTTAAGTTCTAAAAGGTTCATGGTCCTAAAGCCGAACTAAGAAAACTGCAGTTTCAATCCCTGGCTCTATCCAAACAGCACAAGAAATATTGCAAACGTGCAAAGGAAGACGAAAATCTCTCATTCAAAGAATGGTTACGAGACTTTGATGACAAAACAAAGAAGCCGAAGAGATATAAGGACGGCAGTATCTTAGTAGGAATGCAAATGAGAAGAGCATTTACAGACGTGTATTTTTACCAAGTCTTGATCATGCATAAGCCAGATAGAAACGTTCAAGAATTACTACATCCAAATCACAATGACCTTCCAAGCCAAATTCGTCATTTTGCAGCAGGTTGGATGTACAGACCTGAATTGTGGCAGAATCTTGGCCAAATTCAATACGAATTCACTGTCAAGGGCAACAAAGCCCATTACGTTGAGACATTTGTCGAATATGTTCAGAGCCGGGCAGATTTTTTGTAACTTTGGCAGAGAAATATACTTGGTAACACTTTAGTTCCTCCCGACCCTTCACGTTTCGACGAGACGGACTTGACTGCAAACCAACTACGTGTAACGAAACTGTAGGAGACTTTCTCAAGCAAAGAGAAGCCTACTATAACGATGTAGAGGAAGGTCCTGTCACCTTTGACATGGAACCAGACGAACAAGACGACGATGCAAGCGTCGTAGACACGGAAAATGTAGTCGAACATACGCCACTAGCAACCACCGGATATGACTGGAGACAATATGTCTTAGTTATGGGCAAGCCAGGTACAGGAAAGCCCCATGCCATCAAAGTTGCCATACAACAAGCACTAGACAACGGTTATAGGGTTGCATGTGCTACACCGACCGGCTTTCTTCAAAGTACTTATTGCGCAGAATTTATCGAGGACAACTTTGAAGCTGACACTATTCATAGCATGTTCAGGTATCCAGTAAACAGCAGTGAACGGCCGCAGATCAATTGGAATGTAGGCAAATTCGACTTGCTAATAGTAGAGGAATTGTCAATGGTTCCAAAGAAAATATTTTCGCACGTCGCCAACTCCTTAAACCAGCTGCATGTCAGACCAGTTGCGCTTTTATGCAGAGATCAGCAACAACAGCAACCAATTCAAACAGTAGAAGGCAGAACGACACAGACTAAAGGCATTTTATATGACAAAGAATTTTATAAGTCATGCATAGTATTCAATTTTCTGCAACAGCACAGATGCTCTGATCCTTTATATCAAGAATACTTGAATACTCTGAGGTATTTTAAGCCAAGTGCAATGCTGTTACGAGAACTACAGGTGAATCGCGTGCTCTGTAGGCTGGATCCACCGTCAGATTCACATATCTCGGATGTTTTTAAATCGCATTCTGATGCCGTAGTGTTAACCGTGTCTAGGTCAGCGACTCATGCAGTGAATTGTGTAGCCATCAACAGACTGTTTGGAGATCAGGTTCGTTATTCTGATATACAATACGATAACGATTTGCCTCCTTCTGCACTGTACAAAACTATGCGTGTTATGATCACCCAAAATAGAGATAAGAAACACGGAGTGATTAACGGACAAGGTGCAGAAGTCATTAACTTTCAGAACAAAACAGTTTTTCTAAGACTGCCAAATCAACGAGTAGTTGCTATTCATATGGTGACGGAAGTAAGCGAGGACAACGTCAAAAGAACGTTTTATCCTATTGTTCCTGCATATGCTAGCACGATATGCAAACTCCAAGGGCAAACTCTAAAGAAAATAGTACTTTGGCTAGACTGCCCGAAAGTACCAGAAGGAGCAGCATACGTAGCATTATCTAGAATAAGAAAACTCGATGATCTATTCTTCATGGTACAGGCTGTACCACAGCAATTTACTCCAGTACGAATGCTTGCAGAGTAATTAATGTCAGAAATCTAATTTTCAGAATGAGTAGCCAAACACAAGCCTCCAAATATAACTCACCAAGACGCACACCAGCTGTGCAATACTATGACCATTTCCCAAAAACCTTTCTAAGGCTGTAAGGAAAAGTTTTGGCCGATGCGAAGCCAATCAACTGCGAGTGGTTCGGCAGGCCTTCAATTGCAATGAGTGAAATGGCCGAGTCAGAATGCAAAAATGTGGAGGTAATCGAAAGGGGCCTTCACGAATTACAACCAGCAGAAGTAGTAAACAATTTAAGGAAGCTGGCGGACAGCATGAATGCATTGAATCGCAGAAATCAAATTGCCCCTCAGCTGGACGATATTTCTGCTTTCATGAGATATGTTCTAGACAACGAAGAGGGTGAGAAAGAGGCTTTTTTTAACAAGTTAGAGGTCCTAGGTAATCCCATGTATCTGACAGCGATACAATTTAAAATGAGTAACACGATTTTGCATAATTTTGACTGGTATACCAATATGCTGCATACGTGTGATGGCACGGACGCTGACTTAAAGCGTAAGGTGAACATTACAAAAATGGAGGAGTTTCTAATTAATCAATACGTATAAGTTGTACATACCCCCACCAGATCTAGATACCACTGCAGAAATTTACTGCGTGAATTAGAAGACGCAGAGCCTCCTTTTGTAACACCGCAACCCTCGCTCGCAACATCAAACGACTCCGATGATAATGATATGCTTGGCAATACGTCTTCAGATGATGATCCCCAGGGAGTGCAGTACGATGTGCACTCTCAACAACCATCCACTTCTAGAGCCAATGAAAAGGAAACAAAAACAACCAGAAAATGAAAAGGAAAGCGGGCACTGAACGAGCTAGCTGAGATACAAAACAACGAAGACCATCCACCTGCCAAGAAGAAACATAAGAAGAGTAAGAAGAAGGACAAAAATGATGACTAAGCACATGTGTGTGCAACAAACGAACGCTCTCCCTGATAAAAAAGTGGTGAGAGGCACATTCATTTGGGCTTAGTAGCCTACCTACCAACCTATTCTTTCGTTGCAGATGGCTGAAGGAGGAGTGGAAACTATATCAGAGACATTAGACAGCATATCCTTGAGCAGTACCCCAGACGAGTGCGATGCCCTGGGAAAGGCCCTAAACATTAGCGATGAACATGGCATGCTTCCGGATGACATGGTCCGGAAGGTAAAGCATCGTGAAGAACAAAAAGAAAAAAAAAAAAGAAAACCGCGAGCGACAGAACCGTGAACGACAAAAAGTAGATGACCAACATCAAAATCGTGAGGAAAGAAAACGTGAACAAAAATGCCAGAAACAAGAATTAGAGAATGAACGATGCAAACACGGAAAAAGAGAACGGAGGGACAGGGAATGCTCACAAGAATACGACCAAAGCGACAGAAAACGACACCGCCACAATCATAGGCGGAAACGTAAATGTACTTACAGCAAAAGCCAGGAGGAACCAAAAAAGACAGGTGTAACGTGCGATTTATTATGAGATAGAGAATAGACAACTAAGACCTAGTATTTCATTTCAGACAAGTGCTACAACTGCGGTCGCCCAGGGCATTACAAACGGGAGTGCCGAGCACCGCGCACAAGAAGACCAAGAAAAAATAACACGGTCGTGTTCCACTTCCATGGAAATATCAGGAATTCCAAATTTAACTAACTTGATGATACTATTTTAACGATTATTTCACTATTCTAAGTCTTCTAACTTTGACTATTTTAACTATTGCGATGATACCATTTTACTCCACTAGAAATATCACAAACTGCACATTTCATTCAAGCACTCAGAAACAGTAACACATTTATATTTCACTACACAACAAGACTACAACCTACAATGTATAGATCAGGCACAAACCATCACACACTTACTTGTATTAACCTAAAGTTTCATTAAAGGATACTGTCTGTGAGAGTTGTCTATTCCTTATCCCATACCGAAACATGTTTACTAAAGCATCCTGGCAACAATGAGTCCAGCTGGTCACTGGATGATACCCCCTGCATGAATGTGCACGTGCATGGAAATGAACGATTTCATACATAATGATTCAACCTTGCACGCCCACATTCATGAACAGGCTAATACCACTCATAAGGAGTGGGGGGACCAGTGAACCATCATTTTGTTAACCTGCCATTTACTCATTCTTCTATAACTAACCTGCAATGTCACATCCTTTCAAGACGAATTCTGAGTACAGACAATAGTATCTCCAGATGTAAGATTTATTACAGAAAAAACTGCATGCGTACAAGAAACAATGATCACTTTAGAAGCACCACAATCTGGCTACAATACATTACACAGTCGTTACATAGGATACCGAATTACAGCAAGTACGCTGAAACCACCGAAGGCATAACATATACTTTTGCGAAATCTAGAAACTTTCAAGGGGAAATTCACAACTGCGTACTACAGAATTCATCAACTCTAGGACACAACCAATCCCCTTACATCTTTTACTAAAGACACTGAAACGAGTTTCCACTGGAGTAGGAGAAAGTGAAGTCATGAAAGAGATCATTCGTAGTTGTAAAAGACATGGAAAAGTTGTAGGTGTGATATGTTCTAGTGGAATTGCCTGTCAAGTTTTCGACCGTGGCACAGCATTGACTGTCCACTCGTTTTACGGTCTTTCAACTGCAGAGTTACCCTGGCGACAACTCCTAGACAGATTGCTAGCAAATTCATTGATTAGAGACAGGGTAAAGGCTCTTGATGTGATTATGTGGGATGAAGCTAGTATGTCGAGCAAAAGAATGTTTGAACTTGTGAACTTTCTTCATCATGAGCTAGCACCTGATCAGTTCAGCAAGAGCCTGCCTTTTGCCAGCAAGCAAGTAATTCTCGTTGGTGAATTCTTGCAATTGCAGCCCGTTCCAAACCTATTCGACGATGGAGACTTCATGTTCTATTCTCCCTTATTCGACTTCAGTATTCCTCATTGTTTTGGCTTAACCAAGCTGATGCGTCAATTGCAAGATGACAAACAACTTTTGTCAGCTCTTGCGGACATAAGGAAGGGTCAATGCTCGATTTCATCGGAACAACATCTCTCATCCTTAGATAGAGATTTACCACAGGCCTTACGAGAAGTTGCCACGCACATTTTTTTCGAAAAGTACCTGTGGACGAGAGCTCGATGCATTAAAGCATGGCTGTAAAGTTATGCTTGTGTGGAACAAGACCGACGATTTAGAGAATGGTTCCCTTGGTATCTTTACCGGGAAAAGAGGTGATGCCCTTTTGGTCACCTTTGAAGGGGTCGGGATTGTCGAGATTAGAAGGGAAACATGGATCAAGAGAAATAAGAATTGGCAAAAAATCGGAAGCGTGAACCAATTTCCTATTGTTTTGGCCTATACAGTCACTTGCCGCAAATCGTAAGGTTTGACACATGCGTCGGCAGTTGTACATTGTTCGTGAGAATATGTACCTGGACTGATTTGCATTGCAGTTTCACGAGTCAAGTCCCCTGAAAATATCCAGATTTTGAATTTTAATCCACGGCAGTTGTTGAAGCCACAGCAAAAAGAGGTCGAAATGTGCTCCACCCACCACTTATGTACCCCTGTTGAAGGTCTGTCATGCTGCCACAAAAAGAGCTTCAACCACGATAACCTGCTATCAGTCACAGATCGCTTTGATGAGTGGGAGGAAGATGACGAGCCTTATACATTTCCTAGTGAGTTGCTAGATGGCCTGGTGGGAACCAGTTTTGAAGATGAGGATGTTGATGTTCCACTGGAGTTGTCGGATGTTTACGACCGGTTCTTGAGGCATGAATTAAGTCTCTCAAGTCCACCACGAATGTTTCAACAAATGCCGAGACCACTTGTCATTGAAGAACTCTCCATGTTCAGTTGTCTCTTCCTTTATGGAACAAAAAACACAGCAATAGATTTCCTGTTACCATTACCTATTGTACTGCGCTTTTGATCATTTTATATAAAAGCGCATAAGAAGTCAATAAATTTTTATTTTTGTCATTATTATTGTTATTATTATTGTTATTTTGTAACAGAATTCAGCAAGTTCTTACCAAGAATTTCGTGAAAGAAAGTGGGCCTGTTTTGGCAGGCAACACCGCCCAATTGAACGAAAACTATTGTTGGTGTTTGTCAAATTAAAATTGAGCTTAAATTAAGCATATGTTTGTATTAGTTTAACTTTCAACTTGCTACATTATAAGTTTAAAATTCCCATTTATAACATTAAAGTCCATTTTAATTGCAAGAGAATGAGGTATCTTTATGAACTGCAACACAGCTGTTCTGCGATGCTTTGACTTGATGCAAAGGAGTTGTTTCGTCTACGGTATTATTTTGTTTGCCAACATCTTAAATTTCAACAGGAAATGCAATATATATTTCTCATTCTTCAAGTGTGATGCCCTAGGAAAAGAAAGTTCAATATCTAGCATTTCTCATTCCTACAGTGCATTAAGAGGTTGACCAACTGGCAGTAGGTGAAACGACCATTTAGCGCTGCAATAAAGCTTGAAATAAAAAGCTTTTTAACCACAATTTCTTTTGAATGAAAGCTTTATTTACCTTAATGATATTGCCAAAGACACCGACTTCTTCGTTTAACACCTCCCAGTACTAAATCGGCATTACTAACAAAACATCGAACAATTTACTTGTCTCCTCCAAACACAAATCAGGGACAAACTGCCTCATTCACCACAAGGACAGCAGTGATGTTAAGAACCTGCGCAGTGCGTTATTCAGCTGTCACGCTACGGTTCCAGTACAGTGGAACCTCAATTTAGCAAACCTCCATCTAACGAAGTCGTCGGTGATAACAAACGATATTCTTCTGCCCAGTAATAGTAAATGTATGGAAAACAACCCTGGTTTGACAAACCCTTGATATGACGAACCAATTTCTTCACTCCCTTGGCACTTCATCAAATGAAGGTTTCACAGGTGAGACTTGTGAAGGGGTGTGGTTGAGATATCAAAATTCGTGATTGAACCGTTGGGTACAAATATCTAAGGTCGGTAACTATTCATAATCGAGTCAAAATATTCAGTCACAACGGACTGACATTTGGTCAGGAACATACGAATGGATGTTTTGACAAAAATGCATAGTTCCACCACAAAGTTCCTTGGTCACTGGGGTTTCGACATTGACCATAGACAACCCAAGCCTGAGTCAGTAAACATGTATAACCCCTATTAGAACATAACAAAGCCAATAAAGTTTGGTAACACCACATTAATTGAGAGACAAATAAATTTGCAGTAGACTTCACAGGACGAAATGGCACGTTTCCGTATTTCTTAAACACGATGGAAACATGGAACTCTATGTTTCCGTCACGTTTACGTGCTGCGGAAACGTGAAAATCCAAGTCTACGTGATAATGTCACGTTTCCGTCATCTTTCCGGGACGGAAATGCCGATTCACGTTTCCGTCATGTTTATGTGAGCGGATTTCTATTGTTGTTTGTTTCTGTTACGTTTCTGCAAACGGATTTCCGCTGTTGTTTGCTCCCGTTACGTTTCTGCAAACGGATTTCCAATGTGTTTGTTGCATCTTATAATTAGGAAAGTTCAGACATGAGATGGTTCTATACACCTTATTCGAAATCATCTTAACTGACCCTCAATGTCTCGATCGCATCTGCAGAAGTCAAAAGAACCATTGGCTTAAAACGGCACACTGAGGGCCAGTGTAGGTGTATGAACTTTTTGAGTGAATTGAAACCTATTTCTTTATTTTTGAGACATGTTTTGTGGGTGTAATAAAATGGCACTTGCAATTGTCACATGATGTTGAACCGGTCAGGTCATGTGAGCCGGTTGGGTCATTTGAGCCAGTTGGGTCGTGTGAGCCGGTTGGGTCATTTGAGCCAGTTGGGTCATGTGAGCCGGTTGGGTCAGATGGGTCATTTGAGCCAGTTGGGTCAATTGAGCCAGTCAGGTCATTTGAGCCAGTTGGGTCATGCGAGCCGGTTGGGTCATTTGTGCCAGTTGGGTGATTTGAGTCAGTTGGCTCATTTGAGCCGGTTGGGTGATTTGTGACAGGTCGGTCATTTGGGTCATTTAAGCCCGTTGGGTGATTTGATGTAATTGTGTCATTTGAGCCAATTGGGTCATGTGAGCCAGTTGGGTCATTTGAGCCGGTCAGGTCATTTGAGACAGTTGGGTCATTTGAGCCAGTTAGGTCAATTGAGCCGGTCAGGTCATTTGAGTCGGTTGGGTCATTTGAGCCAGTTGGGTCATTTGAGCCGGTCGGGTCATTTGAGCTGGTTGGGTCATTTGAGCCGGTCGGGTCATTTGAGCCAGTTTGGTCATTTGAGTCAGTTGGTTCATTTAAGCCAGTTGGGTGATTTGATGAAATTGGGTTAATTGAGCCAGTTGGGTTTATTTGAGCCAGTTATGTCATTTGAAACAGTTGGGTCATTTGGGTCAATTGAGTCGGTCAGGTGATTTGAGTCGGTTGGGTCATTTGAGCTGGTCAGGTCATTTGAGCCAGTTGGGTCATTTGAGCCAGTCAGGTCATTTGAGCCAGTTGGGTCATTTGAGCCGGTCAGGTCATTTGAGCCAGTTTGGTCATTTGAGTCAGTTGGTTCATTTAAGCCGGTTGGGTGATTTGATGAAATTGGGTTAATTGAGCCAGTTGGGTTTATTTGAGCCAGTTATGTCATTTGAAACAGTTGGGTCATTTGAGCCGGTTGGGTGATTTGATGCAATTGGGTCATGATCAGTTGGGGCATTTGAGCCGGTTGGGTCATTTGAGTCAGTTGGCTCATTTGAGCTGGTTGGATGAATTGGTGCAATTGGGTAATAAGCCAGTTGGGTCATTTGAGCTGGTTGGTCAATTGAGCCAGTTGGGTCATTTGTGCCGGTTGGGTGGTTTGATGCAATCGGGTCATTTTAGCCAGTTTGGTCATTTGAGTCAGTTGGTTCATTTAAGCCGGTTGGGTGATTTGATGAAATTGGGTTTATTTGAGCCAGTTATGTCATTTGAAACAGTTGGGTCATTTGAAACAGTTGGGTCATTTGAGCCGGTTGGGTCATTTGAGTCAGTTGGCTCGTTTGAGCTGGTTGGATGAATTGGTGCAATTGGGTAATAGGTGGGTCATTTGAGCCGGTCGGGTCATTTGAGTCAGTTGGGACTTTTGAGCCGGTTGGATCATTAAAGGCAGTTGGGTGGTTTGATGCAATTGGGACATTTTAGCCAGTTGGGTTGTTTGAGTCATGACCAGTTGGGTCATTTGGGCCGGTTGGGTTGGGTGGTTGGGTCATTTGAGTCAGTTGGCCTTGTTTGAGCTGGTTGGATGAATTGGTGCAATTGAGTAATAGTTAGGTCAGTTGTGTCATTCGAGCCAGTTGAGCCGGTTGGGTCATTTCAGCCAGTTGGGTCATTTGAGCCGGTTGGGTCATTTCAGCCAGTAGGGTCATTTGAGCCGGTTGATGGTTTGATACAATTGGGTCATTTCAGCCAGTTTTGGGTCATTTGAGTCAGTTGGCTCATTTGAGCTGGTTAGATGATTTGGTGCAATTGGGTCATAGTTAAGTCATTTGAGCCAGTTGGGTCATTTGAGCTGGTTGGTCAATTGAGCCAGTTGGGTCATTTGTGCCGGTTGGGTGATTTGATGAAATTGGGTTAATTGAGCCAGTTGGGTTTATTTGAGCCAGTTATGTCATTTGAAACAGTTGGGTCATTTGAGCCGGTTGGGTGGTTTGATGCAATTGGGTCATTTTAGCCAGTTTGGGTCATTTGAGTCAGTTGGTTCATTTAAGCCGGTTGGGTGATTTGATGAAATTGGGTTAATTGAGCCAGTTGGCTCGTTTGAGCTGGTTGGATGAATTGGTGCAACTGGGTAATAGTTAGGTCAGTTGTGTCATTTGAGCCAGTTGAGCCTGTTGGGTCATTTCAGCCAGTTGGGTCATTTGAGCCGGTTGATGGTTTGATGCAATTGGGTCATTTTAGCCAGTTGGGTCATTTGAGTCAGTTGGGTCACTTGAGCCAGTTGGGTTATTTGAGCTGGTTGAATCATTTGATGCAGTTGGGTCACCTGAGCTGGTTGGCTTATTTGAGTCATAAATGTAAAGAAGATCCTCGCAGTTATTAACGCAACTTATGCAGTTGCGAAAAGAAAGCCTGAAAAAATCAGGCTTGCCGGGACTCGAACCCTGACCTCTGCGATACCGGTGCAGCGCTCTAACCAATTGAGCTAACAAGCCAACTGGGAGCTGGTCATTAAATTGGTTCGTAATATACCCGGGAAGGATGAAGATGAAATTATGAATATATGATAGTCATATATTTGAACTGCGGAATGAAGAAATAAATGTAAAGAAGATCCTCGCAGTTATTAATGCAACTTATGCAACTTATGCAACTTATTGAGTCAGTTGGATAATAATAGTTATTTGAGGCGGCAGTTGGGTCAGTTATGTCATTTGAATTAAGCTTTGTGAGAAATTTTGGAATTTGGGTCTCTGGGGGGGGGGGCAGTTTGATGGGTCATTTAGACATCTGGGTGATACTCTGTTTGGTTGGATGGCCAAAGATTTTTCTGAAACTTAATTTTATTAGTTTCCTAAATTTCTGAGACATCAACCATTGATTGTAACCCCAAAATAGAATACAGTATCAATAAAAGGCCAAATGCCACACAACTCTTGCATAGCAGGTTGCATTTATTAGTTCTACCAGCTTTACACCAAAAACTATTAAAATCTATAAATCAGAAAATGGTTAATTTATGTTTGCTTTAGTTCAATAAGTTGATGTGAGCCACATCTAGAGTTTAAGCACATTTACGATCCTCAAAATGGCAAACCTGCTCCTCCTGCATTATTGAGATGGGTAATAACTTGAAAAATATTAACAACACTCAATAAGTGCAAACTTCTTTTGTGTTCTTAAAAACTCCTACATTCTCAAAACCTAATGAATCAATGCATTCGGGCATGCTTTATTTATCTTATTACCTTGAAGTAAATAATTTTATTGTAAGTTAGAATATGTGTTCATTAAAACTTTTAAATGCCTTTTAATTTCAATAGTCAGAAAACTGCAACTATTCTGGAACATTTAAATGTAACTATCAGACAATTAACTTTTATTTAGAGCTATATCACTACATGGATATAACCTGTTGTAACATACTTCATTATGCATGTCTTAAGGTCCTTTCCATTAGACAGAACTGGCCGGCCGGCCCGGTGGTTTTGAATGTGAAATAGGCCTTTTCCACGAGATCTTCCCACAAATCCACCACAACAGTGTATAATATTTATGCATTGACTGATTTGACAGGGCAAATCTGACTAATAACAGAATTCTGTTCTCGAATAAACATGTCTGGCTGGCCAGTTCTGACTAATCGAAAGCGCCCTCTCATTGTTCGAATATTGTTTTGTTGGGCGGCACTGGATAACTTAGGCCGTGTTCACACTTAGTGCCTGAGCACTGGTCAGGGTTGGCCAGGGGGGTAAGTGGTATACCAATATACCTGAAAAACATGTACCCAGTATACACAAAATTTCCCCTCAAAATCATGCAAAATACCAAAATTTGGAAAAACACAGTTTACTTTATACCCATAAAAGGACCAATTTTGGTGTAAAATACTGTATACCCACTTTAAAATCCCCCTGTATACCGTATACCTAAAAAACCCCGGCCGACCCTGACTGAGCACCGACAAAAAATAGCATTGTGTTCACACACAGAAAACAAAATTCCCAAGTACCATTAAGTGCCCGAGTACAAGAAGACCTTGTACTCGGGCATGGGCACCGTGCCCGAATTATGATGTGGGCACTTGAAAAAATAGTATGTTCACATTAGTGCTTAGCGAGAATCGTACTCGGGCACCGTGCCCAGGCGCCAAGTGTGAACACAGCCTTAGTTTGGGTATCTCCTTGCCATATTGTAGTGGAGTTGAATGCTGAATGTGATGGTGATTTTGGGTTTAATAGATTGTAAGTCAAAAGAAGATAATAAATCAGTTAGAGAACTTGAAAAAAACATCAGTGAAAATGTTGAAAAAAAAATGACATTTGACAAGAAATTCTTTCTCACAAAAACCTATAGACTGAAATATAAGACAGCTGCAGAGATGGCTTTTGGGCAGTCATCTTCTTTCAACTTATAATTAACCTTGAAATCACCATTGCATTCACTTCAGTGTTCTGACACGTCATGCTTATTTATCGTGTCCGTGCAAATACAGGTACACTGCACTTCCTTAAGTAATCATGCAGATACATGTACTCTCATCCCAGTCTATTTCTCTTTTTCAAAGTGAGCTACAAGTTGCTATTAACAAAACCTTTGGTCAACAAAAATGTGTACCTTAATGATTTACTTCAGTGCCCTACTTCCTTATAAGCACCCCTTTTCTCAAAAGCACTCCTTAGGTGTCATTTTTGTAATAAGCGCCAGAACTACATGTACATATACATACATGTGTTCCAATACGCACTCCCTTCCAATTAGTGTCTCGGTTGTTAAAGTGAAATTAAAGACATTGGCATACATGACACAGCAATTACTGCATGTGAGCTGCTTTCTCATCTGAATGTAAATAATCATTATATCAAAAATCCCAAAAAAGCAAATGGTGCTGTGACTGTTGTTTTTCTAATGTTTTTAAGTGCTTCACCTTAATAAGTCCCCTCCACTGAGGTAACAAAAAGAAAATAAGAATCAGGGCAATAAATGCAATCACTGCGATACACAGTTGGCTAAAAATGTATTCTGATAGTTTATAGCAAATTTAAAGTAAAATTCTCCTGCAAATTGGAGATACAATTTAATACCTCTGTCCAGAATGAAGTTTCTCAGTTGATAAAAACTTGGAGTGGATTCTTTGGATGGGCAAAAAAACTGCTGGTCCAGCATGCTCAAAATCTTTTGCCATCCAAACAGAGAGCGGATTTCCAAAGCCAAAGTCTTGTTCTGATGACTTTAACCAGTTAACCACTGCAAACGCATGAATCAGCTGCTTTCCTTCGATTTGCACACTGTGAACAATGAAATAACGAACAATTCCAGGCCTCATCATTCCAGGGTTAACAGCTCCATTGTTACCACACCATGATGCAATTATTCGAGCATAAGGGCAAAGTCTGGAGCCTACTGTTGAACCATACCTTTCGCCACCAACTGCCAAAGCCTTGTACTTTTTGTAAAGAGTAGCCAGACTCAGTGATGCTTCTGTTACTTTTGAGTACAAGGTGAGATAAACCAAACGCAAGGTGTTCAATTCATCTAGGTCAAGACTTGCCAGCTTGTAAGATTTTTCAAAACAAACAGATGACAAATCTGCCCATACTGACTCTTTTCCAAGTAAGGAACCAGATGATGCCATCATTACCGGTAGTTCTGGTAGTAGGGCAGTTTCTCCAAAAGTCACTTTGGATTCAAGCTGTGTTGTGCAGCTGAACAGGAAGAAGTCCCTGTACTCTTCTGGGAGACTGTACTGCATTTGTGCCAAGATTCCTGAAGTCATAAACTTCCGCATAATTTGTACTTCAACAGTCTTATTGTTTGTGTGGTAAGACCCTAAGATACCATTATATCGTTCGAAACTAAATAGCCAGAATCCATAAATGCTTCCATAATTTTCTATGCACTCTTTAAGATGGAGGTGAAGGTGCATATTTGGTGATATGGCCAGTTTTCCATTAATACTTTCGTACTCTTTAAGAAAATCCAGTAATTTGCAGTCTGCAACCATTAAATCTCTTTTTGTAATGCAGGGCTTGCACAGGAGACGACAGGCTAGAACAAATGACTGCCAATAATGTAAGTGTTCAACTGGAAGAACATCCTTTAAAGAATACATAGAGAACAAGAGAACAAAGTTTTTCCACTGAGCAGCAGTGTAGCCACCATAGTTAGACTTTATATTCCCTGGAAGTCTTCCAATGTCCAATCCGTGTTTGAATTGTTTGCAGTCCTGCACTTGTGATGATTTCATTCTCAATCCATTTAGAAAACACTCTTTTGGCGGTTCCAAGAAACAGGTTATGCATGGGATCAACAACACACATTTCAATACTGCTGTAATAAGGAAGTTCTAATAATACTGTGTATCTACATCCAAGTTCGCTAGCTAGCTTCTCAGCTGCAGTCCCAGACACACAGTTCTTCACTCTGTATGCATCTCTTCGATGTTGCTCTGAAGACCTCTTTGGCCATTGAGCCCGGTCATCAAAGCCACTGTAGTCTCGCTGTTCCCCAAAACCACCTGGGAAGACCTTGTAACAATGAGAGCAGCCTCGTTTTGCACTATGGCCAAGAAATCCACAGAGTTTCCGTGCTGCTGGGACATCGGATGCAAAACATAACACAGCTGCCTGAATTTCTACTGCAGTAGATGGACTGTTGTAGGTGTTCACCTTAGCTCCCTTCCACAAGGCATTAAGTTCATAAACAGCGGGCTCCAGAAAATGGTTTAGACATTTTGGCTCATGTGCAAGGGCAGGAATGATACCAACTAAGATGACATTTTCTTTTCTAAATCTGATGCTTCTTGGTAAATTCATCAACACCATGTAAATCACCCCAACAGAAAAGTCGTTCCGATGCTTGAATGGCTTAAACCAGTCTACATTCATCATTAGGCCAAAAGACCGAGGAAGATCAAGGAAAGGCTTATTACCTTTCCAATTACCAAACTGTTTCCATACTTTTCCATCGTACACGTCAGCATACAAGTCATCGTTTATTGTCCTTGTTTTCCACTTGTCACATTCCTCTTCCAGTCCGGGGCGTTTCAGTAAAGTTTCCAGGGAGTCAATTATGCTCTTATAACAGTATGTCTTAAGAGCATAAAATTTGATGCTGCCATTTCTAAGAGAAACCTTCTGTGCAAGCTGGGAACCACAAGTCCTAGGTCGCCTTGATCGTGGAAAGGGCACATTGTTACAAGTCCTTGCGACACTTCGACGACCATCATTGATGACAATTTCATCCATGTGATAAAGCTTAGTGCATTTTGGGCAGACAACATTTTGCTGAAAATTATCTCGATCAATCTTCAGCAGCTTTCTGGCTGAGTACAGAGTAGTTGGTAGATTTGTGGCAAGAACAATACACAACTCTGTGTGGTCTTTGATCAGCTTCCCAATGCAAAATAGTAACTGTTGCACAAACTTCAGCATCTGTTCAATGGCATTGTCACTAATATAGTTCTTGTACTGCCAAACTAACACAAAGTAAACAAGCCAAGTCACGATTATTCGGGTACGTTCCTGATTAGAACTTGGTGGAGAAGGCTGTGGCAGTTCAACTTCCTCTCACTGTAGCACATCGTCGATATCACTGGACTCTGAATCTACATAATCTGTGCCTTCATCTTCACTGCAGCTTTCCTTCTCATCAGAACTCCTGAGATCATTTTCATCAGACTCCAGTGACCCCTTTTATTGAGAAAAAAAAAGAAAGTGTAAAGCTACACAAAAGATATGTTATCTGTTCAAACTCTGCACATTCCAATACTCACTCTTCGACTGAATTGTTCATTAAAATGGGTTGTTCAATGACTTCAATGACAATCTCAGTACGTATAAAATAAACACAATACTATATGGAAAGTGCTTTGTACAGTATTTACGCACTCGTTGGTTTGTATCAGAAATCTCAACTCGTTCGCTTTGCTCACTCCTTCAATTTCTGATACTTCACTACATGTAACTCGTGCGTAAACAACTTGTTTAATATCAAAAAATAACTCCTTACACCACATGGCAGTTAAAACAGGTGTCTCTCAATTCCTCAAAGATCACTCAGTTGATGGTAACAATTAATCTAAAATCGTTTATTCCATATACAGGTGTACAGTGAATCTCAGAAATTAAAAGCTATTTGTTTCAAATTTTCTTGCAACACAAATTTTCTCAACAAGTGATCAAAAACATAATTTGTATTTTTGAGTGATATATACTGATGTACCTTAACTGATGCCTTCAATAAGGAACAGGAAAAATAAACAAAGAAAAATAAGATTTGAAGCAAGCCCAATTGATTGATTGTAGACATTATATCAAGTGTTATACGAAAAATATTTGCAAAGACAGAAGCTCGTGCAAAATGTAATTGCAACGACTTGCAGAATTGCTATTTATAGAGCCACTTTAACTCATGAATGTAGGTGTTGGTTGTATGCAAAGTTAAGTGACAAAAACCAATAGCCAGGTAAAACTGTACCTGTTGATCAGCACTGTAAGATGCAGATTCACTGCAGGCATCTGTGAAGTACAAGAAAAGAAACAACTTAGTTTTTTGTTGTTGTTTTTTTTAAAGCAATATATAAGTTGTAATCGATGCAAGACCTACTTGTGGGGTAAAAGGGAAAATTCCAATTTTTTTTAAGAATTTTCAAAATGGCCCTCTTTATGGAATGGAACATAAGAATGGAATGCTACTGAAGAAAGTCTCAAAATACAGGTGTTTATTAGACCACAAGTCCAGGGTTGTCAAAATAAGCCAGCAACTGGCTCATTTCACCGGCTATTCCGAACTCTGCGCTGGCTACTCCAAACATTAGTAGGTCAGTTCTGAGTATGTGTTATCAAGTTCTGAGTGTTTTGTAGCCGCCTACTTTTTGGATGGAACCTGCTATTCAAAAACCCACTGACAACCCTGCACAACCTTAATAATAATGCAAGTTTTATAAAAACCATAACAGCACATGGACAATCTTGATTTGTTGGCACTTATTTTTAATTTAAAGTTTTATACACCCTTTCAGTGTTAGGGTTTTTTCTATCCTGGTCATGTGTCTTGTCAAATATTGCCGTGATTTGAAACTCTAGAAGGCCTTGTCAATAGAACAAAGTTTTGCAAAAATCTTATCTGTAGGAGGTTTGGTTTACAAAAAAATGATGGTCAGAAATCTGTCTTAGCAACAAATTAGTAGTTAAGAAGGGGCCCCCTTAAATCATATGATAAATGGTAACTGGTAAAGGTTTATTAAATAAATGCATGTACATGTACCTGAATCACTTCCAGGAAGATCTTGTACAGAAGGTCCAAAGAGAGATGAATTAAGGTTCTCATCTACATGTACAAGAATATTTAAAAAGCACTTTAGCTGTCATCATACATAGCATTTACGGGGCTGCAAATAATTTTTTTCACTCAAAAGTATATATGTCCTACTAAGATACCATCTGAACAGACAAAACAAAATTGTGGGCGGACATCAACAAAAACAAAAGGTTGAATTTTATTTCATTAAAATTACCGAGCTATCACTTTCCTCGCGATCTCTTTGCCCATCTGTTACTTATTATTATTCATTGTTGCCATAAAATGATTTACAATCGAAAAAATTGTCCGAACATCATTCCGACCACACTTGGGGATTTTGTCGGACATGAGCAAAGTTTGGTTGACCAATGTCCGATGACCGACTGTTATTTGCAGCCCTGCATTTATTTGCATGAGAGTTTAAAAAACTTAAGACTTTACACAATCATCTGATCTGTAGTGATATACATGTACAGTAACTACATGTAACATTACCAGTATAAATGGCAAACACATGTATCATAAAATATACAATTCTCATTAATCAGCCCACTCTCTATCCTCCCTCTGGGGGTTTGGATTCCAACACCAAAATTTTGGGGATGTTTTTCAAAAAATTTACTACATGTACTTACAAACTGTAAACTGCTATGGAGACCAATCACAAAAAAGATCACAAAAAGATACCATTGACAACAAACTTTATAGATAATATATGCTCTTTGTTTACCCACACATGAGAAGTCTTTCCATGCTACCATAGGGGAGGTGGGGTAAAAATGCAGACTGCAGACTTCATATGACTGCAGGATGCAGTCCAGAGACCGCAGACTGCAAACCCCCTTTTTTAGAATAAATTAAGAGAAGTTTCTTTTATTTTGAGCTTGTAAAAGATCCTAAAAGCCCAAACATAAAAATAAGCACAATAATCTCAGAATTTTTTACCAAAAGTTAAGTGAAGATTTTTTCATTTTTAGCCTGCATAATATACCCAATAGCCCAACCATAATAATCACAATAATCTCATGATACTTGTGAGTGCAAGTTAAGCAAAAATAAATAAATACTGCAATTGGTATGTGAACATTCTTCATCTGTTGGCACTGATTTTAATTTTCAAATCTATATGCCATTTTGAGATCCCTGTTGTGGTCATATGGCTTATCAAACACTTGTCAAAAACTCTCAAAAGACTCTTCAATATACTGAGCAAACCACAGGCAGACCACCCTATGTGTTCGTGGTTAATTATTGTTGTTGACATGAGACGAACACGAGGAAATTTTGAAATCTACAAGGCTTACTGAAATAAAGCTTTGGAAATGACATATCTAAACTACATTTCGCTCTAAATATCTCAATAAAGTTTAATAAAACGTTTATCAACTCATGTGTTGTATTTCTTCGCCAGCGCGAGCCGTTTTAAGCGCCTTTTTAACTGATTTAGCTGGCCGAAGGCCGGTAAGAGAGAAAGAGGAGACAAGGCTTGCAAGTCGGCGGCCACCAGCAGCGACCTCCTCCACTTCAAACCGGAATAAACGCCAAACTACTGAAAATCCCACCTATCTGACGACGGCTATCGATCGGTGAGTTGTTGCTCTATCTCTTCGCCAATTTTGAACTTCATCCCTCCAACAGTTTCCGAGAAAAACCATGCTGAAATCATGCATACGGCTTTCTCAATATGATCGGTGCTCAACTCAGCGACCAGAGAAATTCTTAACATGCCGGCCGTTTCAAATTCACCAATCAGGTTTTGAACCACGTTGGGCTGCCGCGGGATGCCAAGCGCTGATTGGTGAATTTGAAACGCCACCGACTTGCAAGCCTTGTCTCCTCTTTCTCTCTTACCGGCCTTCGGCCAGCTAAATCAGTTAAAAAGGCGCTTAAAACGGCTCGCACTGGCGAAGAAATACAACACGAGTTGATAAACGTTTCATTAAACTTTATTGAGATATTTAGAACGAAATGTAGTTTAGATATGTCATTTCCAAAGCTTTATTTCAGTAACCCTAATAGGTTTCAAAATTTCCTTTGTTCGTCTCATGTCAACAACAATAATTAACCACGAACACATAGGGTGGTCTGCCTGTGAGCAAAAAGCTTATCCATTGAGGTCTGATTTCCAAAATATGACATAAGAAACCTTCCTTAGCAAATTGCACCCCTTATTATCATTATTGTTGTCTTAATCTTGCAAAGATCTTAAAGGTTTTTTTATCAGTGAGTTTCGACAAAATAATTTATGCATATGAAAGCCAAACTGGCATTAAGCTGCATTAAGTCCCACGTTGGCACTACTGCTTACTTATCGAAGACACACACGAGGCTTACCTTCGCTTTCACTTGAGCTTGATCCAGGAACATCTGGTACACGTTTAGATGATGTAATTTTCTTAAGATCTTCAACGGTTTTCCACTCTTTGAGCGCTGGATTGAAGAATCGTTTACGGTGCTCGTGGTACTGAGAATTACTGAGCAACTGATGACAATGAGGGCATCGCTGCCTACACCTCAATCGCTTCTTTTTATGGCTTTCTTCGCCGTGTAAACCTTTCCTCTTGATTACTTTCGATACTCGTACGTTCTATTAGCTATCCTAACTTCAACTTCTTCAAATATTAACGACCAAATAAGACTTACTCGATGGAAAAACTTCTCGCTATCTCGCAAGCACAGGTCGCAAGCACACACAAAGGCGCATTGTAATGCGGGCTCAGAAAATAATTTGTTGCCTTGACAACAATTGTCTTTGGGTCGCGTAAGCTGGAGACGAGGCGGGAAATTTGACTATTGTTTATTGTAAAGCCAAGCGTGTGTTGCGCGTTGTGATCGGAATCCTGTTCTTGTGTGTTCTATTTCGACTGTTTGTGGCTACAATTCGGCAAACACTATGGAATCAGCTAACGCAGAAAGGGAAGAGATGGCAACAGTCAATGAAGAAACCCCAAGAGCTTCCCCGGATCGAGATGTTCTGAAACAACTATTGGCCGAAGTTGCAGAGATTCGCAAAGAAAATAAGGAGCTGAGAAGTAAAGTCGCAAATCTTACGACAAATACGAGAAGACAACTCTTTCAGAAAGCTAAAGACAGTGATCTTGTGTGTTCGGTAAGTAAAGTTATCTTATTTCTAACTACGCAAATTCGAAGCTACGGTCTCACCTAAAAAGACACGCGAGACAGAAGACGGTTTTCAAATCATCAAGTGTTAAAAGGTGTGAAGTTTGTAAGATTATCAGGACTACAAGCATGACATAATGTGCTCTGTAATTCCTTCACTGGTTAGCTGAAAACTACTTAAGAGGGTTGATGTTTCACTGATGTTTGAATCCTTTCATTTAAACCAAATGATCACTCCATTACAACGCAAAGTTAGAGTTACAAATTTGGGTAATTTTAATATTCACATCGATTTCTCAATATTCCGTTAGGGAGGTGAATTTTGAGCGGCGGGCTCCCGAAAAGGCTTCGACGAGTTTTCGATTTTATTTTCCATTTACGACGACAACACGAAGACTTACGAATATGATAAATTGCGCTGGACTGGGTTCAACTAAGCTGAAAGTATTACATGTATACTACCATGCGAAATCCAAGTCTGCGTACTATGATTGTATTCCGTGAAGTCATGTAAACATTTAGATTGATCAAAATACGCTTGATCGAACTGAATTTCAATTAAACTCAATTGAACTCACTTTCGATTTTTGAACTCTTGATTTCAAACGGGTTTTGAAAATGAATGACAAGTTCTTACAGGCTAGGATTACTTCAGCCGGGAGTCTAGCGCGTGTTTTGCGTATTAAAACGCAGAAATTCCGGAAAAATGGCTAAGGCTACCAGAATTGCCGCTTTGACTTGAAGGAGGGCCAAGATTTCAAAGTTTTAAAAAAATCGCCGTGCATAACTCCAACGTGAAAGGAGCGGGCAGTCAAACCACTTAACATGAGCTTTAATTTGTTCAAGCGAATTTATTCATCGAACACAATCGAACGTAATTCATTGGATTCTGTGCGATTGGGTTCGACGGATTTGTTCGTTTGAACTCGCTTGGTTCGAAAATTTCGGTGTTGGATTTCTTTTGAATACCGAACTCAGTGGAACTCAATCCGTGGATTGAGTTCGATTGAGTTCAATATCCGGACGTTCGATTTACAGCTGTACTTTGCCAGGATTATTCGGCAATATCGCCAAATACTTTCTCGCCGAGTGGGAGAAAATTAAACGATATTCTGCAATATTGAGCAACGGGATCCCGTTAAAGCCCTGAATTTTTTTCAAGCTTCTTTATTCCAATTGCTTAAATTGGAAATTCACTGCGATGATCATTTATCACTTTCATATCCATCCGCAGTTCATATATGAATCATTTCATATACATTACATCATTGAGCGGAATGTTTGTACTAATATAGCTAAAAAAGGCGTGCTTTTCAAGACTTCGCGGGGATCTAGTAAAACGACAAATATCGCACTAATTAACTATTAGATGGCAAGCTCGAGGCACATGCAGACTGTTCACAGCCCTCTTCCTCTCCCCTCCCGCCTCCGTGCTACACTCGCTGTTCTCTTGTATTCTTTAATGTTGAAAAATAGAGACTGGACAGTGTACATGTAAGCTCGAGGTTTCTATCGGCTGATAGTTGGCTGTTTACGTTACCCTCTGTACTGATCTTTTTCCTTCTTCAAAGTTTATTTTTACTGAGTGAACAAGTTAATTAGTTTATTTCTAATCAAACTCGACTGGGGTACTGCGTCATTGAGAAAGTGAAACACGTAGTTGATTATAAACTGCAAGTTGATAAAGGAATCAGAGGCCGTAGCGAATTTTGGAAAGCTGACGTCAGAGCGAAGTGACTTTGCTCTAAAGAGCTGCAGAGCTTTTGTCTTTTTACTGAGTTTGTTTTAAAACGGAGTTTCTTTTATTTTACAAAATTGCAAGAATGCTGTCAGGAAAGTGTGCAAGGAACTAACAAAGGACCAAGAGCAACAAGAGGATCAAGATAATCAGCCAAAGTTTGATTTAAGCGTCAGGTAAAACATGTCACGGTTAATGTTTAAATTTGAGTTACAGTTTACGTTAATTAAAACCAATTCATGAGCATGAGAGGGGTTCCCCTCACTAATTGCACTTGATTGTTGGTGTACTGAATTATTTGCCTCTACGGCTGGCCATCTGCCATCGCTTCGAATTGGTTTTAGTTTTATATTAGCTTACTGTACTTTAGCTCCGTAAACGCAAGTTCTTTCATTTTATCTTGTTTTTTTTTTTAAATGTAGGTTCAATAGTCCAGGGAATCAGGCCATGGCCAGGAAAGTATTGAGAGAAGTTCGGTCCGTTTACGGGAAGGAGAAGTGGAAAAAGGCTGTCATAAAGTGTAAGTTTCGGGCGTAATGGCTTATTTTACAAACACTATTAGCGTTGAGGGTAGTTGTCACGAAGGCAACAGCTTGCTTGAACTGATCAAACGTTTAGCACATCGTACCAGTTAAGGTTAAGTGCAGCTTTAGAGGCGTGTTCAAATATACTTAGGGCCCGATTACATGGCGAATTTCAGCCCGGTTTGCCGGGCTGCAATTTCGTTGCGATTACATGGCGAATTCAAGTTCAGCCCGGGTTGAACGCTCACTTTTCAGCCCGGGCTGAAATTTGAATGCGATTACATGAGGTTTTTCAGCCCGTTTGCTTCGGGCTGAGATTTCCAGCCCGGGAAAAACCAGGCTGGAAATTTCGGCCCGGGATAAAACTTTCTTCATGTAATCGCAAACGTGTTTTAAGAGGATTTGTTTTGGAAGCCGGGCTGAAATTTGCCATATAATCGGGCCCTTGGTAAACTTGGTTTTGCGGTTACTTTGTTGTTGTTTTTTTTTCGTTTTACACTGCTATTATACTTTTCTTGTTTTAGCTATCATCGATGCATCCGCTCTCGATTAAAATACTCGTGGTTGTAATGTACTGTTCTTTTTTTATTTAGCTGCTGTTCATAAATATTGGAGAACGCTTCGTGACGACAAAACACGGACAACAAATAACAAGTTGGAAGACCACCGACGTAAATCAAAGATAAACAATCGATTAAAAAGAGTAAGTATCAGAACAATACACGTAGATTTTATGCTTTCCCCAGTAACTATTATTATGACTCTGTTTCAGCTTGATCCGTTATAATACGAAGGAATACCTTCTTGAACCTAGATAATCATGTGTGAACTGGCATTTTGTCGAGGCTAAAACTGTATAATTTCGTTTATATACCTTTTTTTTTTTAATCTTTAGTCGTCGTTGCCCAGATAAAATTATACACGTAGATAACAGCAAGGTTTAAAAGGTCCTTAAAAGTCACATTTTTGACAATGCTTTCCTTTTTTATCTCGTTTAGAAACTATCCAGACGCCTCTCAAGCTTAGATAAGGCCATTTTATCAGATAAAGACAAGGAAAAGGCAAGAGAGATTCTCTCTTCTCCAAATGCAGTCGACTTCATGTCATCGGAAGAAAGCGACAACGACGATCCTGCTGCAACGAATGGTCCGAAACCAAGAAAAGTACGTAAGCTGGTGTGGGAAAAAAGCAAGTTGAGGAATCTGAAAGAAAGACTGGACAAAGCGCATTTGGAAGGGCTGAGCAAAAGACAGCGCCGTACCAGTGCACAGGTGAAAAGAACGGAAGAGGCATCTTCACGGCCCTGCCCCACAAATGGCCCTCGTTGGGCAATACGTAGTAATTAGCACAATGCAACAAACATAAACAGAGGCTCCCTGGACAAGACATTATTTGAGAACACTATCACAGTACAGTTGAAAGACGCTACTTTGCGAACACTTTTTATATTCAAAGAACGAACGATGACGCATCCTGTTCATTTGTTTTATTATTAGATTATGCGTAAATATACATTGCTTTTTCTGGTAGACATAAGAGTTGGCAATTTTTTTCTCATTTATTGACCGCTGATTTACGAAGAATTGAAATGTGGACCTGTTTAGTTGTTGACCTACGAACTTGTCAATGTTTATAGCCATTGAGAGGACGGTATTTTTTGCGTGTCGTCTGCGACTGACAAGTACACCTTATAAATTACATTTTTCTAATGGTATTGTATTGAATATGTATGTAGATTTTTGTGCGCAGTTAATAATTATAACCATTTCTTCGATTGACTGAGAAAGGTAAACGATACTAGTACAGCTGTAAATTAACTTTGGAGTGACCCTTGAAGGGAAAATAAATCATTAAATTTTGGCGGATTATTGCTGTGGTACATTTTTTCCTTGTATACAATTTATATAGGTGCAAGAGCTAACAAAACACTTCAGTTATAACGACTTAAATAATTTTTGCAAATGCAGTAAAGTGCACAAGAGAAGAAAACATTGTGAATTAACATGCTTCCGACGCAAAAACTCGGAAACACGAAACGGACATCAGTTTCCGTAGCGTTTTCTTGTGTTTCCGCAACTTGCAACACACAATTACGCTTGCGGAAACCCTTGTACAAGAAAAAATGATGTGTTTCCGACGCGTAAACTCGTGATGGAAACATGACAGACATCAGTTTCCGGAGCGTTTTCCTGTGTTTCCGCAACTTGCAACACACAGATACGCTTGCGGAAACACTTGTTTCCTGCATCGGAAAGCCGACGGAAACATGAAAAAAAGTGGTCCGGTTCCGCTGTGTCCGCATCGACGGAAACACATGTAAACGTCATGATTCCGTTAACGGAAACACGTGTTAGCCGTTGCGTTTCCGCAACGGTGTCATGTGTTTCCGCTACGTTTCAGTTTACGGATTCTTGATAATTCGTCCTGTGCTTATTACTGTGCTGACTTCTATTTTTAGTTCCAGCTAAGTCACATAAATTACCTCAGAATTAGCCAATTTACATGAAATGCGAAATGACTGGTCTGTTTCTTCAATGATAGGGTTTTCAAGTAGCCCAGCATATTCTGTGCACTTCTCAAGACGCACACACGGATGCTGTAATCGAACAAGCTACACCATCCACAAGTGGTGAGAATGAAAGGTAATCTTCAAATTATGTAACCAACGATGCAGTAAGGTATCAGGAAAACCTAGGTGAAAGTTGACAGCATCTGTTTTCAGGATGGAAAGGAAAACCTGTTATGTTGGTGCAATGATTAAATAAGCCGGACTTGCTTAATGTTGATTTTTGAAAGCAAACAGTTACCTATGTAAGTCACTTCTCTAGACTCTAAAAAGGTTGGTACTTTATCAACTTGTGTTTACCCCATTCCTTTAATCGCTACTGCTGTGGAAAACCCAAGGCTCGAGATACAAAGCAGTAATTGCATCACTGAACGTCTCTTGATTATACGGCTTGCAATCATAAATTTTAATGGACATTGGGATTAGAATAATAAGCCAGTAACAGCATACATTTAAAATCACACACCTGCAAACAACGTAAATCACCGTTCTGTTTATTCTTGGTGCCAGAAAAAGATTGAATTTCCCTCATTTGGAACATTTGGAGTTTTAGCCTGACGAGGTCAGTACCTTGCTGCATTAACACTTACATCCTGATAATATAATTTCTCGGTCTGTATCGTAGCCTCTGAAATACGGTTCATGCATGCCAGTTTTTCTTTGTATACCATCTCTTAGGCTCGATTACCAGCCGCTGTTCGCGAAAATGAGCCCACACTCATTCCCCCAAAGGGGGGCTGGACACGTCTGATTTCTGTTGTTGGTTTCGGCCAGTCAGGTTGCAGCCTACAGATTTTTGTCTGGCAACATTATCATACAACATCACAGTTGTCAAAATGGTGGACGATGTTGAAAAGATGAATGCGGCTTTTGAGCAAGTTTTGGAGACGTTTCAAATCGAAAAATTAAAAAATTCACAGCGAGAGGCACTGGAAAAGCTAGTTAGATGTGTTTGTTATTCAACCAACAGGATCGGGAAAGACACTAATTTTTCAGCCAGCCCCAATTGTTTTCAACACAGTAAGACCATTGTCAAATGCGAAATCAATCGCCCTTGTGATTTCCCCTTGGCTTCTCTTATGCAAGACAATGTGCAGTACCTGAAGTCTGTTGGAATCAGCGCTGAGTTTATTGGGGACAAACAGAAAAGCGAAGAAACTGGTGGAATGCGGGGAATGCCAAATCGTGTATGGCTCACCCGAGTTGTTTTTGTCAACGAAAAGATGGCAGGCTATGCTAAGTAGCAATCCTTACAAGATCCTTGCAGTTCATGAAGCTCGCTGCATTTCTCAATGGTAAGCCGATTCACTGTACTATGTCTCTTTGTTGTTTTTTCCTCTACACTTTGACTTAGCAGCTTGTCTCTCGTCCTTTTTTATTTTACTTAAGCCTACAAAGTGAAGGTTGTTTGCGTATTCTGCAACTTCCTTTTTGTTGTTAAAGCATCTGTTTGCATTTTTAATAAAAGTGTGGATAAACCAAGCTTTCTTTTTGTTTATGGTGTGCATGTTTCCTTGCATGCAGAGCATTCAACTCGGAAAAGAGGAAGAGAAGTTACTCAAGCTTGTTGGTGAGGAGTTCAAGAGATCACCAGGCAATGGACGATTCAATCCGGTGATTGAAATGCAATATCAGCAAAGCTTGATTCCAATTTTTTTCTGGTGCCTGATAAGCCATTTTGCATTGACAATTTGTTGCCCTATAAATGGTTGCCCTTTACATGCAGGGAAATGGACACATAAACTGGATGGCTCATGCACAGACCCTAGAAATCTGCCGCTCATTTATGATTTGAAAAGAAATCTTATTCTCGTTCAGGCATTTTATGAATGCTGCAAACTACTACCTGGACTTGAAAACCCTGGTCAGACCTAGCACTCAGCACCAAATGAAGTGATGGAACTTCTACCGCAGAAGTCACTCAGCGGCAAAAATTAACATCTTGTCTCTGTCACATTCTATTCTATTTGTTGGGCATAACAACAGGGGAATAACCGACCTTGTTTGCATCTTTATGCAGTGTAACATATTAAACCTCTTGACAGTAGCTTAGAAATGTGCCACCACTTCGTCTTTTTGTCTTCTCACTCCATTGACCGCACTATAAAACAAGGGTCCCAAGAAAGATGGTGCACATTTGCACCCAATTTTTTCGGGAAGGTACACCTCTGGGCTGAGACAGTACTTCATAATCCAAATGCAGCCAAAATCTTTCATGTCATCGTGACACCTTGAATTTGCATAGTTTCAAACAACGCGATGCGCAAAGGTCACGCTTTTGTGATGAATTATTGAAATGATGTGTACGCGTCGCTTTTGCCGACTGAGAATTTTGAAAGGTGGTGTTACTCAGAAAATACGTTTTTCTCTCAGCTTTGCCAAAAAAGATTGATAAAGAGGAAGCCAAACCAAAATTATTTCATTCACAAGTTACTTGCACTCCAGTTAAGCGTACCGCATGTCTGGGACTCCGGGACACATTAAATATAAACTTTAAAATATGCGTGCTTTGTTTCTTCACAGCCATTAAAAAATAAAGACAATAAAATAACATTGAATTCGCGTCAAACTCAGAACCTAATGAACTCTTTATCGAATAAAAACAATTCTAAACCAAAAAAATTTCACGGGCCGACTAAATAGACAACTGATTCCCGGGCTGATTGCAATAGATTAGAGCAGCCGATTTTGAGTCACTCGCCACTTATCAAATCAATGAGATGGCCGCAACTGAATTCAAAATCAAAAGTCTTAAAGAAGACCTTTCCTTCTCAATGTAGCATGAGGTTAGGATGAAAACTTCAACATCCAATCTACTTTTATTCCTCGAAACTCAAGTATTTGTTGCTGTAATATTTATTTGCTGTAAGTTATACAAAAACAAAACTCAACAGTGCCTTGCGCTAAAAAGTGGCGTATTGCGTCTTGTTGTGGGCCTCTTTTTTTTTTACCATATCCAAGTTAGCGCCAAGAAGCGTAAAGAAGTTCTTGCAGTCTGCACATCTTACTGCGAAAAAGTTCTTGCAGTTTTAACTTTAAACCGCAAAGAAGTTCTTGTGGCGTGCAGTATTCAAGCGCAAGTAGCCGCAAGAAGTCGTCTGCTTGTGGACGCAAAAAGAAGTTCTTGCGTGTGCATTATTTTTGGGCTGTACTGTAGATGTTACTATCACGAGACTTTCACTGTTTGAAATGCATTACCCAATAACAATGAATCCATTACACACTAAATTAGTGTACTTGGAGCACGATGTGGACGTGGCTAATGTGCCTGAAGACATGAACAGAGTTTGGAATATTATTTTTGGGCTGTACTGTAGATGTTACTATCACGAGACTTTCACTGTTTGAAATGCATTATCCAATAACAATGAATCCATTACACACTAAATTAGTGTACTTGGAGCACGATGTGGACGTGGCTAATGTGCCTGAAGACATGAACAGAGTTTGGAATATGCAACTCTCGGTAAATGTTGCCGAGATCACTCAAAATGGTTTTCCCTACATTCAGTGCTCGTTTCTGTCAGGAGAGAAAAATTACGTCCAAAATTGCTTAGAGAAAATCAAAAGATTCATCAAATGAATTTTTGATGTTTGATGGGAGTTAGACTGGTTTTCCAAAGACTAAGAAGAGCTGGAAAAAACCTGTACTGTGGAGATTCCTTGGGGTGGAAGATGTCTTACAACCCACTTGACCAACTGCAACTGTATATCGCGGCCTTTTGCTCACAAAACATTGGAGAGTACAGCATCTGTCATTGTCACCCTCCAGCAGGTGCTAATGACACAGAACATACATGTCAGGCCATGTGCTTTTCACGTTACCCACTTCAAACAGATTCCAGCATTTGCAGTGTTGCGGTACTCCTTATCGAAGGATTAGCATTTGCAGATAAATCATACTTTTATAAAAACTGCCGTGTAATGAAAAGTCTCCAACAGCATCAGAGTCGTCAGCATTTCAACATCTGAGTGTATTGACAGCCTGGTTTGCTGAGGGAAAAATCAACAGTCGTTATCTCATTCCATACATTTTTGTTACAGATGGTGAGTCAAAAACGTTCCAACAAGAAGGTATTAAAATTTTTCTTTTTGATAGGTTGTAATTTTTCCTTTTTCTATCGTGTTTGCATCATGCAAACAGGTACACATCGCCATGATAATGATACAACTGTAGTTTTTATCTTAGTGCAAGCTTGACATATTCCGGCTTAAGGCGATTCTCAGGGGGTATGTTAAATGAAGATATGTATAATCTAGCAGGAAAACCGAATATTTTGTGGAAATTGGTGCATCTTACATGCATTTTAACAATTTACAGGCAAACGCGGCTGACAACCCTGACTCCACCCGTCAGAATTTATTTGCTCTATATGGCAGATCCTAGATTTTGATGGAATGGCTAGTGAATTTGGTGGTAACAGAGAGAAAGTCATTCAGGTTATTTTGCCAAATTATGTGAAAACTGGTGGGGATCAACAATGCCTCCAACCCTCTGCTGAATAGATTAGCAAAGTGCAGGAACTTTATGCGAGATGCCAAGATATTTCCTCAGTGGCAGCAAAGCTTTTTGTTGCGTTTGAATGAAATAAATGGGGACTGTGAAAAGATTCTTCCTGTTTCATTGTCATTTTAAGCGATCGATTAAAAGCACTGATCGCTTTACATGCATCTCTGCAAATGTGATCTATTGCATAACATGCACTTTATGCAAAAAGATATCCATTGGTGAAACAGGGAGGAGGGGAAAGATCTCATGGATATACCCACCACGATTCCATAAACTAAGGAACGACACTACAAGAAAACAAAAAAAAAACATCACCTCCACTCATTCGCCACCATACGCCTATGATTGGCCTCATTTGCCTCCATATCTCTCATCTCTCTTCATATGCTACATAATCGTTGATATGCCTTCATTTTCATTCTTTTACGTAATTTGCAATCAATGTCCTCATATGCCTTCATGTGTCTCATTTGCCTTTATATGCATTCACATGTCTTCCTTTCCCTTCATTTGCCTCCATCTACCTTCATTTGCCTCCAAGTGCCTCCTTCGTACGCCTCCATATGCATTCAGCTTCATTTCCCTTCAGTTGTCTACATATGCCTTCAATTTCCTTCCTTTGTCTTCATGTGCCTACATATTCGTTCATATGTCTTCATTTCTACCCGTCTACATCTGCCTTCATTTGCCTTCATATGCCTTCATCTGCCTCCATTTGCCTTTACATGCCTTCATTTCCCTTCACTTGCCTCCATCTACCTTCATTTGCCTTTGTATGCCTCCATATGTGTTCATTTGGCTTCATTTCCCCTCATTTGTCTACATCTGCCTTCAATTTCACCCATTCGCTTTCATTCGTCTTCATATACCTACATATTCCCTCATATGCCTTCATTTCCACCCATTTGTCTACATCTGCCTCCATTTGCCTTTATATACATTCATACGCCTTCATTTCTCTTCATTTGCCTCCATCTACCTTTATTTGCCTTCGTATGCCTCCTTACCGTTCACTTGGCTTCATTTCCCTTCATTTGTCTATATCTGCCTTCAATTGCCTTCATATGCCTAAATATTGTTCATATGCTTCATTTCCACCCATTTGTCTACATCTGCCTTCAGAAGCATTCATGTAACTTCATTTGCCTTTATCTGTTCATGTACCTTCATTTCCCTTCAATTTGCCTACTTCTGCCTTCAATTGTCTTCATTTGCATTCCTCAGCCTTCCTTTGTCGTCATCCACCTCCACCTACCTTCAATTGCCTTCATATGCCTCCACATACGTTCATATGCCTTCATTTCCCTTCATTCGCCTACATCTGCCTTCAATTTGTTTCATTTGCCTGCATATCCCCACACATTCAATTGCCTTCATATGCCTACATACTCATCCATATGCCTTCATTTCCATTCATTTGCCTAGTTCTGCATTCATTTGCCGTCATATGCAATCATATGCCTTCATTTCCCTCCAGTTGCCTACATCTACCCCTTTTGGGCGGAGCCTCCCCATATAGCTTAATACAGGGAGTACCCCCTTCCCCCTCTTCGGCAATAATTTTTTGGCCTCTTCTGCGATTTTTTCCCCAATAGATCAGTATTTAATTGTCAAGGCAATCTTAAATTAGCAATGCTTGCAAAATTTGGTGTCCTTGCTTGCACTTACACTCAATTAATTCTCCCCAATCAGAACAATTGAATGGCTTGGTGCAAGACTGACGTAAGTGACTTTTTCGGGTGAAATTTTTTTCTTCAAAAGTGCCTGAATTTTTGCATGTGCTTTTCAATTTAGTAGTAAAACATTCCCCTGTATTTGTTTTGGCCGTTTTGCACTTTGTTTCTGAGAAAAACGAGGACAAAATATCGAAGCGTGCACAATGAACGCAACGAGGCGGAACAAGAGAAAACCATTCTTTAAATTTTCGGATTATTGTTAGTACGTGTTGACGTGGTGCAAGTGATTAAAGCGCGTGTACGCGGTGGATAATGTTTTTTAGAGTGTCGGTTCAAATCCTGAATTTTTCCACTGGTGTTTTTTTTTTCTCTGTTTGCTCTTCTTTTTAATTTCGTTTTGTTAACAAGAAAAACCTATTGTCGATTTCAGCCGCCGAACAATGCTAGTCAGATCCACTGGTTCGACGCTGGCTTCGACATTTTTCCTTCACTTGACAACCTGTCTTGGACGGCTGTTTTTTTTTAAATTGATTGAAACGATCTTCTGCAAATTGCTGCTCTGGTTCGTCATCAAGTTTTGGTTGAAACGATCATCGATTTTACGATCGCTTCGCTGAATGGCGTGAAAATGCACATGCATGCCACGCGGACAAATTCTTATACATACAGAGAATTTCACCGCAAGCGGTACATTAGCATTCGTAGCTCAATCGGTAAGACGTTGGGCTGTTGAGACAGCGGCTGGATTAACGCTGGCTTAGACATTTTTCCTTCACTTGAGAACCCGTATTGGACGGCTTTACTTTTTCCTTTTCAATTGCTGATTGTTTTTAGTTCGAAATCGGAGACTGATTCGCCCAGCCAAGAAAACCAACAACTGAAACGAACAAAACAAAACACAGTCGATGAACTCTGATTAGACGGAAAGCAAAGCCTGACACTACTTTTCGGAAAATAATTCGTAGAGGACAGAAAACAAACAGAAAACCTCACTGAAAAGTTAAAAACTGAAATCAAAATTCACGCTTATCCATAGTCCATAGCCGTATTATTTTCACGCTTTGACCAAGTAAAAAAATAAGAAAAGAAGCTAGTCATAAAAGGGGACAAGTGACAATTTTGGTTGCTTTTTTTTTTTGCTCCAAATTAGCTGAATTTTTGCATGTGGCCTTCATTTCTCTTGAAAAACATTGCCCTGTAATTTTTTTTGCTGGGTTGCTCTTCATTTTCGAGAAATAACGTGTGCAAAAAAGGCACTTTTCCTGATAACAAGTTCTAACGAGGCGATGGCGACCGTCAGCACACGAAATCGCTAAATATGGCAAAAAAAGAAACCAAAAGAAAGATTATCTATTGGACTATAATGTGTGTGATTTTCAAGTTGTTTCATTAAAAGCAAAATTTTTTACAATTTTTCAGTTGTATATGTACATTGAAAGTACGCCTTGCGGACCAATCATAACTATTCAGTACCTTAATTTTCGCGTACATTTTTCGGCCTGCGCTGGTTGTCTTCTGGTCTGGTCTTCTGTCTCCCGCTAATGGTGGAGACAATACTGGACAGTCATCTGCTTGAGAGCAGAATCTATTAGCCACCAGTGTCACGTCTCTGTGTCACCTCCTCCTCTTCCAGCAACGGCCATCTTTTTGTACATTGTTTTATTTTGTTGTTGTTGTTGTTGTTGTTGCTGTTGTTTTGATAAGTCAGTGGTAATCGAAGGCAGGGAGTTCGAGCCCTGCTCCGAACATCTATATTACGAATTTTTTTTCTTTGTTTTCCGTTTTTAAGAGTTTCTATACTTTGACCTAGTCAAAACCGAACTCTGACGAGATTGGGTTTGTATCGGCCTTAACTTGATTAGACTGCGAGCAGTCTCTCTTTTGCAATGTATAACACACACCAAACAAATTTGTAAAAATTCTGAAAACTCGCCAATGTCAATGCCATAAAATTTAAGAACTGGTTATATCAACTCCTCATGGCAATTTTAGGCAATACAAAAACATTCCGAAACAGATATACGTGGATGAAACATGTTGATTTGTTTGCTTTTGCTGAAAACAATAAGTGCGAAAAAGGTGGTGATTTTGCTTGGACTTTGACGCTGCCGCGCCGGTGCAAAAAAATTCAACAAACCACACTGAATCATAATCGTGATGGTACATTATATAAGTCTCGTTCAACGCGTCAACTTTGGTTTAGACTGCGTACGTTATAAGGAGTAAGGTCCTTGTAAATCGATGTTTTCTCACTGACTGTTGTTCACGGATAATCGAATACTCAACAACAACAATTTATTTCAGCATTCCCATATAAGTACATGGTATTACCTAAGATAAATGTAATTACAATAGTAATAGACATATATGTGTACATATATTTACATATTTCATCAAAGTACAAGAGACTGTCTTAAATCCATACATAAATGAACATAAGCAGCTGACAGTCGAGATACAAAAGGGTCAACATTATTAAAGAGAAAAATGATTTTTAAATTTTTGCCGAAGTCATTGAAATTGGGATATCTCTCGTTTATATCGGCAAAAAACTTGGAACGTAGATTATTGTAAAGTTGACAAGAAAGTTTAAAATGAAATTCATGTTCAAGGCATTTTAATTGGCAGAAAGAACAAATTTAAGTGAATACTGAAAGCTCCAGTTTCCGTTGTGGTTATGTTGCTTTTTCCGGCTACTCTTAAGATTTAATTAAACTCATTCAATGCAGGAAGCGAGTAAAATCGAGTCTATTTATTTTCTGCCTTTTCCAAGTGACGCAAACACAAAATTTAGAAACGATTTAGAAGGCTTTTTGAATGTGAGAAGCACAATGTGAACCTCAGGGGGTACATGCTTTAAAGGAAACCCTTTGTGCTATAATTAATACCGAAAAAAAGAGAGCTGTCATGGCGTTTAAAAATTCTACTTGAAACAGACCACTGAAACAGACCACGTGTCCATGTGTTCAAATCAAATCTGCACAGAGGGTAGGCCCTCGACTTAGTGGAGACAAACTTTATCCTTCCTGCCCCTCCCCTCAATCATTTTTCTGGAATCTGCAAAACTCTAACAGAAACGTGACCAGCCGCAACCAAGGTACTTTCTCGGGGGAGAAAGAGAGAGGACCCTGGGTACGCGGTTGTCTTGAAAGAAGTGAGTTCGTGACGCCGTATCCATGGATACAAAGAAATTGGTAGACTCAGCACATATATTTCTACGTGATTCTTTTAGCCGCGACTACGGTGGCCCATAGGTGCCATCCTAAGATTTCACTCCTTACAAATTTTATTCGGTTGTATTTTTCCTATCCCGTGATATTTTTATTCCTTCATAATCTTTTGCACACATTTTTTAATTATCCCGAGATAGTTCTTTTTATCTCAAGATTAACTTATCTCTGAGATATATGTTTTTTACCTCGAGATAATTTTTTGCCGCACAACCACCACCAAACTTTTCTGGAAGTACCCCCTCCCCCTGGCTACCGCAGTACCTGTCAGATGACCTCGAGAGACTTCAAAAAAGGGCGCTCCGCATTATTTTTCCTGACCTCTCGTACGCGCAAGCTCTATTAGCAACAAATCTTGAGTCTCTGTTCAATCGCACAACTCGCACAAGTTACATCATCTTTTGTCACCTCTAAACATTCCAACAAGAGAGCTTAGAAAGCAGCGAAAGTTTAAAGACAAAGAGATTCCAGAACAGTTTTATAGGGGAACTTTGAAGTTTTACCCGCCGTTGTGGCGGGCGTTGTTAGGGACGGACCATTATAAAAGTTGCGGGGGGGGGGGAGGGGAAGACAAAAAAATCCATACATGAAAAATTCACGTGAAAAATAAAAACATGGCCGGAAAAGGCAGAAAAAAAATACATTCCAGTTAAGAAAACAAAAAAACATGCAAACATGCGAACACAAAAAAATTAGTAGCCAAGCAGAAACTCCCCCATCCCCCACCCCCGCTTCACTTTTCTTATGGCCCGTCCCTTACGGGAATTGTCACCGTTTGTCTTGCGATGTGGACATTATCGTGTTGATTGGAATCGTCGAACGGTTGTCGCAAAATGTTTAACACGGTGTTCCGATTCTAACCGTTTTTATTCTTATTTTTGTGTGAGTTTTCGCAACAGACACGACTATTGAAGAAAGGTAAAAATAATGGCCTTCTATGAAACAAGATTAACGTTTCCATCTTCTGTCTGGGTACCTGAAACCGGCAAAGGAAAAAAATGAAATTAGTCATCAGCACTCTTCTTCTTCGACTATTTCAACATGACTTATTACCCCCAAAACTTTGGATATTTATAAGTTCAAAGGAATATAACATTAGTGTTCATTGTGATACGCCTCGACACATATAATTAAAGTGGTAGGGTATTATGCAACTACTCCAACGACGTTTTGTCCTGGAGTAATTAAGCTTACCAGTAACTGTTACATTTTCACGACAACCAAATATGAGTAAACCCGGACACGCCGGTTGAGAAGAAGAAGAAGTCGAATGAACGAATATAAAATTTGTTGAGTCATTAGTTTCAAAGATTGTTTCATACGCCGCACTTGCACGTTTTGAAGAGTTCGAGATATCACTTGAAAGGAAGTCGGTGTGTTTAGATAGACACTCCCTTACAAGCTTTATTTCATGTCTGTTCAGTTTTCCACACGCGCTACGTCCCCTTGGACTTGCAACAGCTGTAAAATGTTCCCGGGACGTTTTTATTTCCTTGAAATTTCGGATTCGGTACACTAAGAATATACACCTTCTGAAAAAGGCTCTGACAGTTAAATTTACTCAGCACCAAAAACAAGTTTAGAGTAAACATGTTTCAGTGACACATTAATCGTATTTAGTTGTTAGTTTCAAAACATTTTTTTGCCAAGTGCGTCGAAAGTTTGACACGACGTGTTCAGCAGCGAGAATGTTTTCAGCCTTGTTCGTAGCCTTACTGGGGCTAGGTTTTACCCCTAAACCAGCTGCATCATGCAACATCGTAATTAACGAGGTAAAGGAGCTATGTGGTTTTTACCAATACACGACTATGGACGCACTCGAACAGAAGCATGCAGCTCAGATTATCACTCACTTCGGATCACTCTTCAGTTCACAATGTTCTACTTTTTCAAGGATTTTGGTTTGTTCGCGATTTGTTCCGTTTTGTTTTCCGCCTCACCACCACTTACAACCCTGCCGCCAATTGTGCCAAAAAGTCAAGTCCTCATGCATTCATCTTTTCAAGAAACTCGGAACTCCGTGGCCAGCCGCTATGAACTGCTCAACTCTGCCGTCATCGCCAGATCTCTGTCTTTCTCCTTCTTCGCAAACCGCGCCTGTGTCTCTGCTTCTGTCTCCTATGTCATCTATGTATCTGCCATCTGTTTTCAGTCCACCATCCCCACATCGTCATTCTCAACAATTAATCCAACTGCCTCAATGCATTCAAGTTCCACGCCTGCTACTTCATCGCACTCAACAGTTCATCTGGAGTCCAGGCCTACTATCACGCCACAATCCACATCGCAAGGACTTATTCTTGGAATTTCTTTAATGTTTGCAGTTTTCATTTTACTTCTGCCTTTGGTTTTGTATTCATTATCACACTGCCTGCAATACATGTACCAGCCACCCACTCGTAACCAAGACACCATCACACATATTCCACTACAGCAATTTCCAGCCTCTGAACCCACGCCGTCTTTACCATCACCTCCGCCACCGCCTCTTCCAGCCAAGAACAAGGACATGCATATATACGAAAACACAAAAGGAATGACCCGTTATGCAGTGTCAGACCTGGTTTAGCGATACTGTTATTTTAGTTGCATTTTAAACTCTGAAATTTATCTACTTATTGATACCCCGTGATAGCAGACCAATGAAATTAGGCGTACTCTGTTTTAAGAATATGTTAAGAACGTACCAAACCTAAGACTAAAGGAAAGCATTTTTATTCATTTGCATTGAGCTAAAAACAGGTAGTAACAGCGTGAACTTGTATTGTAACTAGCAGAGCTGGTCGCCGTGGAATACTTTAAATCTACGCATCGTACTCTTTAAGGAGTGTACGCCTAATTTTCATTGTTCTGTTTTCACGGGATAATTTACTTGAATTCAATCCACCTCAACGGAAAGATTAAGTTCGAATGACTTGGGTGATCCAACACAATGGAACCCAAACAATTTAAGAATCGATTTGTTTATTTTTATACTCGACTCCAATCACACGATTGTGTTCTAGTTCAACAGTTAATCGAACGTTCGGTAATAGTAGGTCGGGAATGGTTGGATGGGTGACGGTGTGGTGAAGCTTGAATTTCTTGAAGAAGGTGAAGAAGAGGGCGACAAACAAAGATCTGGTGCAGATGGAAAAGAAGAGCAGTTGAGGTATTCTGGCCATTCCCGACGATGTAACATAAAAGTGCGGTGGCAGTCGGCTGTAACAGAAACACAAATGTTCTTGCATGGCATCAAAATATAATTGGCAGAACAGAACAGAACGGAAAAAGTGTTGAGCAAATCAGGATTCTTGAAAGCGACGAGCAACGTGCGGTGAATAATGGTAGAAAATCCAAAATAACTTTGTTCCGGTTTATATGAGCAATGTGCTGGAGCTTGTCCTCCGGTGCTGTAAAGTTGTAAAATGGGCATATCTTTAAAACTTCCTCTCAAATGGGCTGGCAGGATGTTGCCCCAGCAAAAGGGCAACACAACAAAATCAGGGCAAAATAAAGCAGTGAAAATAGCATTTTCATTCAGTAACAGCAAACGGTTCAACGCAAACGGCTCGACAGCAAACAGAGTGAATGTGACTTATTTGTCTGTAAAATAACATGCATAACTGATTCAGTGCGAGACTTTCGTTGCAAATTGGCCAGCGAATTGGGATCGACCAAATTTCTCTGCAGCAAAGAAGGCACTCCATCTCTTATAGAAGTAACGTAAACCTCTGTGAGAAATTCCATGGTGCCACGCTCCAGTTTCCGTTTCAGTTTATATTTACCTCTTTTTATTTCTTAAGATTGAATTACCTGATATGTTTTTTTCAATATCCAGTGCAGTGAGCGAACAAAATCGAGTCTATATATATGTGCGAAGCAAGCACATAATGTAGAAACGATTTAGACGGCTTCCTGATTTAGAAAAGCACAATGTCAATCTCAGAGCGGTGCATGCTTTATGCTTTGTTATCTAATTAAATAAAAAACAGACAAAACACAAAGGAAGTCCTTTGTGCGTTGTGCTATGACAAATTCCTTAGAAAAGAGAGCTGCCATGTGAACCGTCTTTCCTGCCCACTGCATTATCAGTGGTGCACGTTTCTCCACTGAAAGAATTTAGGCAAAATATTTTGAACAAGCGTATATAGTATAGCATCAACAAAACTTCAGGCTCGTCGTTAACGAGTCGCAAAATTTCTTAGCATATTAAGCGGGATCAGGAGGAGGGGCAGTTGTCTGTTTAATATCTTGCACGGGGTGACAGTTGATGGTCTTTGTCAAAAACAGTAGATTTCTTCTGGTTTCTTTTTGCCGCGCTTAAAAGATAGAAAGGTTAGCCATGCGTCCAGAGAACTTGTTCGATAAACTCGATTTAGAGATTCGGTGGCTTGCGAGTCACACCGACCAAGCTCACCCTATTCCAGGAATTGCATTAGTTCGTAGGGTGATCAATGGCCGAGCAAGAACTTTTCATGGTGAGGCCCCGGTTAGGCTGATGCCCTTTCCGAGAACATATGAAGTGCCGCATTTCGCGCATTCAGCACATGCGATGTTTATATCATCATCAATTTCTTTCCAGTTTTTAGGCCTTCACGACAGGACCATGCATATTGTTTGAGGGTTCCTTGACCAAGCAATCCTCTGCAAGGTCCAGATCTGCCAAATGGCGTTCGGCCATTGTAGAACGCTTATGTTGTCCAGTGATGAACTACAGAAAAGGCAAGCAAAAAACTTGCATTTAGGACTGGCCTTGTGTTTCTGAGGACGACATAGCTATTTTCCTGAATAACTTAATTTTTTAAAAGTCATAAAAATAATACAACGATTCAGGAGAAAAACCGGAAGTTGCATGGAAGCGAGGTTAAGTGGCCCTCCCCAGCGAAAAATTATTGGGCTTGAACTGAAGACCGTATGCTATCTGAGCTATCCACGGCGTACCTGCGCTTTAATCGACTGCGCCACGCAGCACGAGCTGTGAAGACAATGAAATTTTAAATGATCATTTCCTCTTGTTCCGTTCATTGTACACAATTCGATGAACAGTAAAAACTTTGATTTTCGACGGCATTTTCGTATAACTGTTGGTGATTTCAACGGCTCCCGGGTTTAGACCGCAATCCTGCCTCGATTTACGCTTATTTAGCGCTATTTTAAATAAATAAACTCAACACAAGCAAGGTTTCGCTTGATTTATTAAATTAACATGTGCGTGTTTTCACTGGTTATTGTTCGTGGAAGCAAAAGGATTCTTTTGTTTTGTCTTCATGAAAAGCCGCTTCTAAATTCTGATTTTTTTGCATACTTCATTTCTCCCAAACGAAGCGCAAACCAGCGAAAAAAAATTTCGGAACAATGTTTCTCATGAAAAAGGAAGTTCACATGCCAACATTCAGCTATTTTTGAGCACTTTCAAAAATGGCCAAAAAATACAGGTGTGATTCTTGCCCCCGTCCCATACGGTTTTGAGTTCAATTTGGAATTAATTTGCACGAGTGAGTTTTTCAAAAGGCTGTAATTGCACGAGCCGCTTCGGCGAGTGCAATTTCAGCTTTTTGAAAAACTCACAAGTGCGAATTAATTCCAAATTGAACGAGAAAAACTGTATGATTACTTATTAATAATGTAAACATGAAAAAAATCGCGTGGAGGAAGTGCCGGAAGATCTTTTTTGAAGCCATTTTTTTCGAATTCATTCGAGAAAACTTTTTTCAAAGTTTCCGCACAAAATTGCGGTCATCATTTTACGTGATATCATTGGCTTAGAAAATTACCTGTTGCCTTTCAGTCGATCATAATCCAGAATTACGATGTGTAATTTGCATTGGTGTTACACTTTTTGCACTGGTGTTACACTTGAACTGCACTGCTCTCGGCCAATCAGAATCGAGTAATTTTTCCATGTATATTATTAGTGTTGAAAAACAGAGTGCTGTAAGGCCACGTGACGCAATTGGCGGGAAAGAAGAGGAGCCTGCACTCATTGTGGTCAGTTGAAGGAATACCCAACGCTTCCTACCCCTCCCCTAACAACTCCCCACGTTCCATGTTTCATCTTCCTGGCTTTATCGACGGCCCGCTTAAACTGCGTAAAACGAATTTCTAACCCTGTACATAGAGAGCGGTAATTTAATTGTCGTCACGGGATGGCTTTTCAAAGAAAAAAGACATTTTGTGCCATGTTGTTTACAGAAGAAATCGCCCTATCCGCGTGCAAATACTAATCAAAAGGGAAGCTCATGACATAGAGCGGTTTTCAATTGAGTGTCGAAAGTAATCAGGCAGTTACTTTGGTTTTGGTTTTGGTTTGCTACGGTTTAAGATTGGCTGAGTAGTCTAATTGGTAACTAAATGGTTTGGTTTTGGTTTAACGACACTCAATTGAAAACCGCCCTAAAGAAAAGGGAAAAATAAGAAAACAGAAAGAAAAGCGAATCGCGCTTATTAGATTCGATCCTTCCACTATTCCAGACTGTTGTCGATTACATGTCGCCGTCGGATTTTTCGTTGTTCCCTGTAGCGCAGACCTCACTGCCTTTTTCAAGTTGTAGATTTCGCTTTTTAAAAGCGCTGCCCACTTAAATACTCAAACTTCACTTTAAAAAAAGACCGTGGAGTTTATCGACGCGTGACGGAATTTTAAAACGGTCTATAAATCTTAGGAACTTTGTTAATCGAAGGTGGATTTTAATGCAAGCTTAAACGGTTTATTTTAGCAGCATCGATAGTAAGGGCTATTTTAATGTTTTGGTTTCAAAAAGAGGAGGAGAAATCAACAAGAAAAAAAAAGAGGGACTTATCTCGTGTCGAACTCGACTCACTATAACCCTACCTGCTTTCGGTCCGCGTAGCGCTTTAGTCGCTCGTGCTAACGCAACAATATAAATAAAAACGCTCCTTTTTTTATGGGTACAATACTTGTATCGGCGCGAACAATGAGCGGCTAATGTGACGCTTCGTTGATGTCATTGTCCAGCAAAACAAAAGGTTTCTTTTGTTTTGCGTTCGACAGAAAGATGCTGCTAGGAAAAGTGCCTTTTTTGCACACGTTATTTCTCGAAAATGAAGAGCAACCCAGCGAAAAAAATTACAGGGCAATGTTTTTCAAGAGAAATGAAGGCCACAGGCAAAAATTTCAGCTAATTTGGAGCAACAGGAAGAACTGCCTGCTGGTCATGACCAGCCCACAGGAGAGTCTTCGGTCCAGCAAGGAAATTGTAGCAACTGTGGCGTTCTGTCAAACACTATTCATAAGTTGAAGAACAGAATAGTGTCCTTAGAAAAAAATGTAAGAAAGTGGAAGACATCAAATCGGAGGTCGGAATACCAACTGAAAGGTAAATTTTTTTTCTGTGTGTATGTTTTGATGAAAGCTTGTTTTGAAAATGTGATAGAATTTTACTTGTTTACGGTGAAAAATGATAGAATTTTTGGTTGATAAATATCACTATCCTCCACTGCCAACCTCAGACTGTATCTGTAACACGACAATGTAATACTTTTATTCTCGACCCACTACATATTCCCTTTTTCTGTTGTGTACGTGTAAAAGCAGATTTTACTTTCTGTAGGACTTCATACTTATATGCTCCATGAAAGAACCCCCTCTCCTCCCTTTCCCCCTCGCAACTTCACAGGCTTGCGATTTAACAAGCCCAGTACTTCTTACACCTTGGTGTCTATGCGTACTGTTTTTAGCAACAGAACCTAAAGTCAACCAAGAAGTTGATTCAGATGGGGAAGAAATGGCCAAAGAAAAGGAACGTGATGCAGAGGAAGGTGTGGAGGATGTGGAGGAAGATGTTGAGGAAGAAGCAGATGAGGTAGAGGAAGTAGAGGAAGATGGTGGTGGTGGTTCTGAGTATGAGACAGAAAATGATACAGAAACTACTGGAACTGAAACAGATGAGGACTATGGAGACAAATCTAATCGGTAAGGGCATATTGTAGCTCAGTTGCAGCATAAAATGAATTCATTCATCATTCAAAAGCCCAATGTTTGAAAAGGGTCACACATACTGTACTGGTGGATAATGGCAAAAGGGGTGCTGTTTGCTGGTGCAGACTTATTTTATTTTACTTTGTACAATAAATTTAAGAATTGAAACTCTTAGGATATGTATGCTGATTGGAAATAAAAGGTTTAATACCAGATTTTCTTTTATTTTTGTATGTATAACATATATGCATTTCTAATCTGTTACAGTTTGTCACTCAAGAACACGAATCTTAGAACAGAGCCCAAGCATATTGTCTTCCTGACACAGTTACTGCTTCTGTTCAAGTTTTGCCACACCTGCAAGGCAGACAGTCCAACAGTGGAGGCCAGTGAGAATGGAACAGAGGCAATTGTGAAAACATATTGCAACAACCCCAAATGCAATAAGAAGGACACCTGGTACAGCCAGCCACTGATACCAGGTTCACGAATACCAGCAGGCAACTTTCTCCTTTGCTTGTCAATTCTTCTTGCTGGAGGATCAGAAACAAAGGTTTTCAGGGCGTTTTCTCATATGGGCCTGGGATGTGTCTCTCTGAACACTTTCTTCAAGTATCAGAGGGTAAGTACATGTGTATGTCTCATATGCCTAACATTTATTCACATAGATGAAAGCATTACTCCAGGTAAATGCAGTTTTCACTTTGAATTGCAACGTAACTATGATTTGTTATGAAGTCATTTCAGCATACAACTGTACACAAGTTTTTTATTTTTATTTTTATTTATTTGTCCATCCATTCTATTCATGGACCTGGATAGGGCTGATTGTTGCACTGTTATTTATTAATAGGATGCCCACAAAATGAACTGCCCCTCAAAATTATTTTTCTTATTTTCAGTTGTTATTGATAATTCGGTGTTGATTATTTTGTTTATTTATTTTTTCACAGACTAAGCTCTTTCCGACCATTCATTTGTACTGGCAAAATTACCAAAGCAAGATGCTTGCCAAATTGAAATCCCTTCAGAGTGGAATAACTATTGGCCGTCATGACAGTATGGGGCATAGTGCCAAGTTTGGGGCGTACACCATCTTCTGCTGCACCATCCCCATGATAATCCATTTCTCTCTGGTTCAAGTAAGGATTGTTTAAATCGGACAAAAATATTTATTACAGTTATAAGTATAATTATTTATTATTATTGTTATTATTATTGTTATTATTATTACTATTATGATCATCATCATCATTGGAATGACTATTGCTCTACTTAGTTTGTTCATATCCTGCAACAATCATTATCATACATGCACTTGTGTAATATTCAATACTCTCACAATACTCAAAATTAACCTCATTAACAGACACCTCCCATAGGCGGACACTTCTCTTAAGCGGACACTTTTTGTGGTCCCGATGGTGTCCATCAATGGGAGGTTCAACTGTACTTGCAACAAACTTAAATGTCTTATGTAGTCTTTGTCATAGTCTATTTTGTTCCAGCATGAAACCAGTGTGACCGTAACCCCCCCGGGGGGGGAGGTACTCAACAAAGTTTTATACGGGGAGCCTCCGCCCCAAGGTCCAACCTCTTACCGGCCTTTTATATACCATTTTTGACCGAAAAGGTACCCTTTTGTTATACCTTTCATTGACAAATGGTAACCCTTGGAATGCAGTTAATGGCGGAACGATATTAGGGGAGAACAGTATTACTGGAAGAGACATTAACCAGAAATCAATATTATTATCTACTCGAAATATTTTAATTGAAGGCCCTTTTAAACATCTAAATGACAGATTTCCCTACCCTTTCATATACTTCCGTTCGTGAAATCCCTACCCTTTTATATACCGGAAGCCTAAAAAAAGTGCCCCTTTCGGGCAGAGCCTCCCCGTATGGGCCATTATAGGGAGTACCCCCCCCCCATGAGACCATTCCTAACTAGGATATAATGAACAGCTGTGATCACACGACTGTTTTTTTTTTTGTACCAGAGTAAAAAGCATGTCCTCAGTAACCCTCCACGATATGAATGGGGGAGATAATACAAATCACCCTTTGCACTCCCCTGTTATCCACTGGCAAAGGAGGATCACTTTGTTGAATTTCCTAAATCACATATTAAGATGTGAGAAAACTGGGATTGAGAGGGCTTCATCTCATTGTAGGTATTTCACATTTCAGTCACTTTTTTAATAAGCTGATAACCAAAGAACCATAGCCCTTACAGGTAATCCTGTCTTAAAACATTTCTTTAGAGAAACCAAGCAGGAAGCAGCCCTGCAATGGAATTCTTGGCGTTTAAGCAGTGCATGGAGTATTTGATCACCTATGGCCTTGTCATCACAACATTCATATCGGACAGGCATGTCTCCATTGCCAGCCACATGAAAAACGCTCTCCACAATATTGTGCACTACTTTGACATCTGGCATCTCAAGAAAAGTAAGATTGTTTCTTCATTTTTATCTTAGTCTGTCTTATAGATAGACATCCTATTTTTTGTATCAAAAATCATTCATAAATCTATAGCCATACATGAAGTTACCCAGTGTTATGTTTGATAGCAGATGCACGTCTTTTAGCTTTGTTTCTACAGAAATTCGCAAAGTTCTTTCCAGCATTGCCAAAACAAAGGGATGCGAAGCACTCACTGAGTGGATCAAACCGTGTGAGAGGCATCTTCACTGGAGTGCCACGTCCACATTCAGTGGAAATGGAAGGGTGATCTGGGCAAAGTTTAAAACGTTCATGTATCATGTGGTCAACAAACACAGCAACTTTGATGATCCATTGTATAACAAATGTGCCCATGGCAACATCGAACCAAGGAAAATGGTTAAAAGTTGGTATGATCATTGTCAAGATTGTTATTCAAAAATTGATTGTTGGTGAATAATATGTCACTTAAATCAGACACTGGCTTACATTAGAAAATTATTATTGTTCTCATTAGGGAGTGTGGTCTATGAACGATTGTGTGAGGCACTGACAAACAATGCTTTGGTAAAAGGTATAAAGCAAGCTTCTCCTCTTGCCCAGACAAGCTGTTTGGAGGGCTTTCACTCGGTGCTCAACCACTTTGCACCAAAAATGATTGCATACTCTTCTGCTGGCATGTTCTGCAGGTACAAATTCATTGTTCTTTTTGTAAGTAGAAAGTTAAGTGAGTACATACAAAGTAGGGTTTGTGTATTTATACCTGATTTGTGTCAAACTTGAGGGGCCAAGTATGTTAGATATCAAAGACATCATGACATACAAAGGAATTCCAACTTGAAAAAACCTAGTTGTTTGCATTTTTTGCAGAATATGAAGAAGTTTAACTTTGGACTCTGGCAACAAATCTAGCTAGATGTGGTAGTGCCAGGGAAGAAGGCATAACAAGGAACCTAGCCCTAACCCAGTGCCCTGCACTAGCTCCCCCCCCCCCCCCCGGCTGTAAAATGTAAAATAAAAATATCACAATTGTATTGACTCAGTTAAAAATGCTTAACCTGCTTTGCTTTCATTATTTGATATTGAAATTGTTTTTCAAAAATTATGTACATGTAGGCATATCTTAGCTGCAGTGCATTTCAACTTCAACTTGCAACGGGATGTCAAGCAGAGAGAGGCGGATGGAGTTGAAAGGATCAAAGTGTCTTATCCAAAGTTTAAGAACGGCGAAGCAACTGTACGTGATGTGAGAATTACACAAAACTTTGGTAAGCCTATAGGACTCTTTATGAGGGTGTGCCATGATCACAGTCCAGCATCCCTGGTGCTGCAGAAACTATTGATGGTTAGCTATTATGTTGTGGTGTGGTTATTGTTCAACGGTCTTATCAATCTTTGTATTCCAGCATTTGAAACACCACAAAACTGCCAACATCTTACAAGCAACCACCCTAAATGCCAAAACAATGAAAAAAAATCCATTTTCTTAACTTTGCCCCTGTACTGAGATAGACATATGTGTATCACAATAGAAAAAAATGTTCCACTTATAAAAGTGGTATCTTAATATGTGTATCACAATAGAAAAAAATGTTCCACTTATAAAAGTGGTCACAGTTGCTAGAAGATTTCAACTATAATACTCAGACTAGAAAAATACCATTATTTGGTGTTTCAGAAGAGTTAGGATTCAAACTGTATGGATACTGATATGGTCTTTGTTTTTTGTTTGGTTACAGATTATGTGGAGGAGATATTCCAAACATTTATGAATGCCAGCAAAGAGGAGATGCTGCATGCTGCCACAAAGTTACGTGAAAAGACCCCTGCAGCAATGAATTCGATGATGGAAAAACAACCTAGAGAAGAGGCATTAAAAAAGAGAGCTGACAGGAAGCGAATGGTGGTCAAAGATGTCCCTCCAACCACACCAGGTACTTCCCAGCTTCCTTTTTTTATTATTCTGAAAAATGACAGTCTTTGAACATACAAAAACCAGTTTGCCTTGTTATTGTTGTGGAGTAATTTCTAAAGGCCATCTTAAACTCCCTCTATCTTTTGTTCCTTCAGTGTACAAAGTTATTGAGAATACAAAATTTACTGTTGTTGTTGCTAGAATGTTAGACCACTTCTGTATGACCTTAAAAAATGGTTTCACCAAGTGTTGGTGATTTGGTTCACCTGCCAGTAGTTGAAAAAGAACTCGATAAGAGTATCCTTAATATTGAAAGAGCTGTGTTTGATTGAGCTTTCAAAATTGTGAAATACAGTGTAGCTTGCAATCTGTTCACCTTTCTTTGCACTTTTGGTAAATCAGCCCAAAGTTCAGCCTGTTTGCCTGCATTCGCTAAGCTAATCAAATGGTTTTCTTCCAGTTTTGATTGTATTCAACCGTTATCATTTCGAGGTCATTCAAAAATCACTTACCGTAAGCATGTGGTTCGAGTTGTACTTGATTTGTAGCTGAGCTAATGTTTTGTGTTATCAGTCTCACAGGTCCCAGAAAGAACTGGCCAACAGAGCAGAGAAAAACAACACGCAGATGCCGAGAATGCAAGCAACCATTGAAAGGGCACAAAAATGTTGTCAACTGCCCAAGAAATAAAAAATGAAAGTAGCAATTAGTACCAAAAAACTTTTTCATTTTAACTACATGGCTCTTCCATAGCCACTAACTGAAAGAAGCATGCCATTGAAGGTGCTGTGAAAGCAGTGTGTGAAAGCTTCACATCGTTCTGTATTTTTTTTTGTTTTTATTTGGAAAAGAAATTGGCATGCTGTCCGTATAGTGGTAGCAGTGAAGACAAGCGTCTAAGGTAGTAGTGAAAAGCAAGCAGGCCGTGTACTGTTTGAATACCACAATGTTTTTTATTATCGCATATTGGCATGATTACATTTTAAATTAAACTTAATTCTAAGGTTTACAAGGTGTACAAGCCCTAAAATGCTTCAAACTTTCACATTGTTACAACTATAGTACCATTCAAGACTTTCATAAAAATAAAGCTTTCCATCACTTGTCGTCAAATAATTGCTTTTTATGACAATGTTGGGATCAAAGTAGTGTGAATATCATAACTACACGAGTACTAGGATAACTCTGGGGCTAGGTTATATTTATTTCTTATAAAAATGATTGTGGAAAGAAAAGTCTCTTGTGGAAAGGAAAATTACCTTGTCCAGGCTAATCTTCGTCAAGGTCAAAACCTGCATAGCTCTCATCCTTGTTGACCAGAAATTGTTCCCTTATTGCCGAATATGCACACGCTGGAAGTGGAATCCTTTTGATTCCCATCATGCCATATACAAGTCTTGAAAACTCGCGATAAGAGACACTTCGCAGGAAACTAAGATATCACACAAAATAATGACAATCAGTCTATGCAACAAAATGACAATGAAATACCTAGTTTTGCTAGTAAATTACATCTTTGAAGTTGTTCTAAATAGAATTCTACCAGGAGAATGATTATTGTAAAATTTATACTCGTTCTACTTGATTTTTGAATACAATGGCCTGTCGCCATGGAAACAACCTTAACAGTGGAATGTGGGTAAACAGAAAGAATTGACTGTGTTTTTAACAGGAAAATCACAAGAACTTTGCAAAATCTGGGAATAAGAAGTTGAAATCCTGCGCGGGTAGCATAAGGCAATTTCTTTCAGTGGTATAAGCACAAATATACACGGTAAATCTTAAGTACTCATCGAAAATCTAAACATGTTAGCTTGCTGTACCTTTCCTCGCTTCCTTTTTGTCTGTATTGTTGCTTGCCTTTGGTCTTAAACTTGGCTGTAGCCATCCTTAGACTCCATTTCTGTAGACAGACCGGATTAAAACCTGGGTGCTCTGTTATACATTCTAGGGTCACATCTGGTGAAATGTCTTGAAGGACAAGATCGCTCTCCATGCATTCTACGCAACCTCCCACCTCACGACAACAATAACATTCACTGATGTTCTGCAGCGAGACGACACTGCAGTTTCCACATTTGCACCTACAAAAAAAATACGCTTTGTTAAGAGGTCTACAACCAAGAGAGATTCTCTAAGCTTGAATTATTTTTAATGCGAGAAGAGCTGGATAACAAGAGCAAAAGAACACGACTAAGTAAGCTTTAATAGGTAAACATGCACTCCGTGCGCGAATCTCACCATTCACTGACTGCTAGATTGCCCTCTAATCGCTCCTTTAACTTCTCCAATTCTTTGTCAGCCTTCATTTCTTTTTCGTATTCAGCAGTCCATTCTACGTCGGCTAGCGGGTCGTCAGCAAATGCCGCGGCAGCACCTTCGTCTTCACTTGACGGCGGAGATATGCTGAAGTTGGCATCGCGTTCTGCTTCTACCTCGTATTCCGAGGTAAAATTCATTTCTGAATCTTCTGAATACCCGTCGCTCGACTCTAAATCTATTTCAGAGGACGACATTTTCAATTTTTACGAAACTTAACTCCGTTCAGATCAACTCGTGATTACAGGTATCAAGAGCTTCCACTAAACCAAACAAATACAGAGCGGCGCTAGATTCTTGGTTCTTGATTTGACGTCATAAGACGTCACAGCGGCGCCTCGTCCCAGGTCACTCTTTTGCCGTTCTTTTGCTCGAACTTGAACGAAAATTTTGGCAAATTCAAAAATTCATAGAAAATCGAGGATTCAACCAAATCAAAAAAATTTTGCGAAGAAATACTCCAGACAGCAGGTTGATTTATTAAAGCGAAAAATATTTTTTGGGGTTAGGTGCACTTTAAAACACGTTACCATTTATTAGTACACTGCAAAAGATTGAGTAGATTCTTATTTTCAAGCCCTTGGATAAAAGTGGCAACCAAACAAACAATTAAACAAAGACCAAAAAAGGAAGAAATGTCTTACATTGAATTTCTTCTGGAGTAGATGTAATAGATTGAGATAGACAGGATAGATTTCTGTGGTTTAACTATTAAGTAAAAAGAAAATGGTTTATCTGTTTCACATACCAATGTACAGGAAACGTTTTTGCACTTAAAGTTTCCATCGCTCTCATACATTTTATTGTATTTGAGTCTTAAGACACGGAAAATATATTTTCTCTTTGTCCCATTTATGCAACTTTGAATTGCTTTGTTCAATGAGATTAGGCTGCTCACAGACGTCTCATATTTCCTTTGTTTCCCACGGAGAGAGGGAAAAAAGGAAATAGGAAACGTCTGGACACAGGCTAGATGATAGCTTCTCCTTCTCCTTAATTCCCTTTATTTTGGATGATTTTATTTCTTCATTCTCGTTGATGTAATACGAGTTCATTTCCTGGCTACCATAAGATGTTCGAATGAATGGTTCACATTGCACTCTCAGTTTATTGTTTTGTCCCTAAATACAATTCAAGTTCTTAAATTGTGAATTTTTAACTTGCTGTATAACTTTTTAACGGTATTACTAAAATACGGAGAAACCAATATTTTGAACTTATCTACAAGGTAGTTATCTACAACACTTGCTATTTAACAAACTCAATTAAAATTGAATGTTCTTTTATTTGTGCCTTTTTGCAGGCGCCATGTTGCACTCCATTTGAGTAAGAGCCATGAAAAGGTCGTAACATGCCCGGTAAAGGGCTGTAATGTTATGTTTAGAAGGAGTGCATAGGAAGACCACATGTTCAC
>OZ034967.1:35705163-35817663 GCA_964030785.1 Siderastrea siderea
TTTTAAAACCATTTTGCATTCAAGAACTATCTAGAACAATCTAGAAGTTTTACTATACCGGTGCAAACAGGTTTTCGTAGTTTTTGTACTTGCGTCAGCTTTTGTGCTCGTCAGTTTTTGTGCTTGCCTCAGATTAAAAACTTTTTGCTGTTAGTTTGTTGCGTGTGGTTTCTGGCCACAGCGGAGCCTTTTTAGCGTGGTTTTCATCAATTTGCTAGTTACTTTGCTTTCAGATGTAACATTAATCCGCTCACAGCGATACCTAAAACAAACCAAGCAATAACATTTAATTCACTGTGGAAAATATAAATCGAGTGAGCTGAAAGTAAACTTTGTTTTGACAGCATTGTTTTGACTCCGCAAGATTGCAACCAATCAGAAGGGTTGGTTCCCACGAGTGAGTTGAAATGTGATGCTATGCAAACAACGCTTGCAGTCAAAAAGTTGCGTGACAAATTCACTTCATTTTGGATCATCCAAAAAAACACAGACGTGACAAATGAATTCTCACCTTGACTTCTTTGCTCCATAAACCACTCGAACAACTGTTGATCGAGCTCAGGATATTTTGGGATGTAGCAGCCCATCATCTGTCGTCTGGCAGACATCTTCAGCTCGCCGTTGAATAGGACTCCTTGGTCACGTCTGCAGCAACGGGCCATCGACTCGCTAATGCCATAATCTCTTGCGATTTTGGAGTTATTTTCTACAGCCTCTGCTTCTGCGATGACTTTTGATTTAAAGGCAGGAGTGTACGAGGTACGACGTGCCTTCGGCATTGTGAACGCAAGCTATGTTTGAGATTTGGAGTGATGTATCAGTGCTATGGTAACTGTTGATAGTTCTGTTCTTGTTACGGAGTTTTATACTTAGGATCAAACACACTGATTCATTCAAACAGCAACTTTGGAAAGGTTTCGTAAGAGGTTAGCATTTCGATCATGTTTATTAATCAGCAACTTTGGAAGTTTCCTAGGAAATTTGCACAATATTTTTTGTGTTTTATTCCAGTAGATTGCTCAATTTTTTGGTCTCGGCTTGTAGCCGAGATTTTCATCAATTTTTTTGCCAACATTGGGTCAGTATTCTGTGTTACAAGTTTAGGGTCACGGCTTATAGCCGGGATAGGCTTATAGGCGAATAAATACGGTATTCATAATTTCATCTTCATCTTTCTCGGGTATATTACGAACCAATTCAATGACCAGCTCCCAGTTGGCTTGTTAGCTCAATTGGTTAGAGCGCTGCACCGGTATCGCAGAGGTCAGGGTTCGAATCCTGGCAAGCCTGATTTTTTCAGGCTTTCTTTTCACAACTGCATAAGTTGCGTTAATAACTGCGAGGATCTTCTTTACATTTATTTTAAACTATATATCATTGGAAAGCTTAATAAATGTAGATTTCAGAAAAAATATAAATTGCCGGTTTCTTCAATTACCCAAAAGAAAATCGCAAACTTGATCTTAAATCTGGTTACCACCATATTGATATTTTGCAGGAGCATCAAACTTTTCTAGGGTTTTCTTGGGTGGTAAATGGTGTTAGGAAGTTTTTTGTGTTTACAGTTCTCCCCTTTTGGGTTATCCTCAGCTCAGTATATTTTTACTACGGTTGTTCGTGTTCTTGTCAGATATTGGAGGAGTCATGCTGTGAGAATTACAGTTTACCTTGATGACGGGCTTGGTTCTGCCCGTGATTTCGCTCGCTGCAAAGCTGCTTCATTATTTGTTAAGACTTCGCTTCAGCTTTCTGGTATCCTTCCCAATGACAGTAAATCAATTTGGCAGCCAACTTCTTGCTTAGTGTGGTTGGGTTATTCTATTGATTTGTCCATTCATACTATCTCCATCCCTTCACAAAGAATTCTCAGTGTGGTACAGGTTATTGATTCAATTCATTTTCAGTATCCTTCTAGTACTGTTAGAAAATTGGCCCAGTTTGTTGGTAAGATTATCTCAGTGGGTTTCGTTTTTGGTAGAATCGCATAGGTAAAGGTAAACTCGCCGTCTGATTGGCTATCGAAGAGAGGGTATTTAGCGTGGATTGCACTTGTGCATGAAGGGATATTGCTGACGTGAGTCGCGAGCAAAAATTGTTGCTATCGTGAAAACAAAAATGCAATTCGTGCTAGGAAAAAAACACCTTGGAAATGAACAAATTTACAGAAAATGAATGTCTGCAGCTTCTCAAGGACTTCTTTCTAGAAATAAGGCAGACGACAAAAGAAAACAAAGGCAAAGAATATGAACCAGGAACATTCCAAACCTACCGCAATGGTTTACGAAAGTACTTTCCGGAGTGTCTATGTCCACCGGCAGTAGACAAAAATCTCGACCTCGACAAATCTTCAGCTATTGAGTTCGAAGAAGTTTCAACGATGCTATCCATGAAGAAAAAGGATTTGAAGCAAAAAGGTCTTGGCAACAAACCAAATGTCGCTCAACCAGTTGAAACAGAAGATATTGAAAAGATGTGGTCGTCAGGTGCAATCGGCCTTCAAAATCCTCGCTCTCTTCTCCATCTGGTATGGTGGAACAATGTCACGCACTTAGGAATGAGAGGATTTCAAGAACAACATGACTGTCAACTAAGTGATTTCACCGTGACAGAGCAGTACATCGAATACAAAGAGCGACAAACCAAGAACCGCCAGGGCGACTGCGACAAAACGGGCGAGAAAGTATAACAACAAGATTTGGAGGACGGATGGTGGAGAGCGTGATCTGAAGTTATTTTTCTGTTATACATGAGCCATAAATTCAATGTTATATGTAGTCCTTTATGCTCTAGCTTCAAAATAAACTTTAAATGACATTCGCAGGCAAAATATTTCCTGAGATATAGAGGCGAGACGGTTCGCGGCGAAAATAATTAACAACCTTTCTGTACAAATTAATTCCGGCAGTTAGTTATCCGTCCGCCGAAAAATGTTCATAACTCGAAAAGTATTTGACATATCGATGTGATTTAAACGGCTTTGGACGTATTAAAGATTTCTCTTTCCTTATAGGATAAGCATATTATGATAGCGGTTTAAATGTTATGCTGATAATTCGTTAAATGTTGAGGCGCAACTTGTTCCGCGGGTATTTTTTTGAATTTTCTAGTCTGTCACTGCGTAACGGGAATTCGCGTTCGCTTGAAATAATTTTTCTGTTATACATGAGCCATAAATTCAATGCTATATATACTCCTTGATGCTCTAGCTTCAAAATAAACTTTAAATGACATTCACAGGCAAAATATTTCCTGAGATATAGAGGGGAGACCATTCGCGGCGAAGATAATTAATAACCTTTGTGTACAAATTAATTCCGGCAGTTAGTTATCGGGCCGCCGAAAAATGTTCATAACTCAAAAAGTATTTGAGATATCGATGTGATTTAAACGGCTTTGGAGGGATTAAAGATTTTTCTTTCCTTATAGGATAAGCATATTATGATAGCGGTTTAAATGTTATGCTGATAATTCCTTAAATGTTGAGGCGCAACTTGTTCCGCGCGAATATTTTCGAATTTTCTAGTCTGTCACTGCGTAACGGGAATTCGCGCTGGCTTAAAATTATTTTTCTGTAACACATGAGCCATAAATTCAATGCTATATATACTCCTTGATGCTCTAGCTTCAAAATAAACTTTAAATGACATTCACAGGCAAAATATTTCCCGAGATATAGAGGCGAGACGGTTCACGGCGAAAATAATTAATAAGCTTTCTGTACAAATTAATTCCGGCAGTTAGTTATCCGCCCGGCGAAAAATGTTCATAACTCGAAAAGTATTTGAGATATCGATGTGATTTAAACGGCTTTGGACGAATTAAAGATTTCTCTTTGCTTATAGGATAAGCATATTATGGTAGCGGTTTAAATGTTATGCTGATAATTCCTTAAATGTTGAGGCGCAACTTGTTCCGCGGGAATTTTTTCGAATTTTCTAGTCTGTCACTGCGTAACGGGAATTCGCGCTCGCTTAAAATTATTTTTCTGTTACACATGAGCCATAAATTCAATGCTATATATACTCTTTGATGCTGTAGCTTCAAAATAAACTTTAAATGACATTCACAGGCAAAATATTTCCTGAGATATAGAGGCGAGACCGTTCGCGGCAAAAATAATTAATAAGCTTTCTGTACAAATTAATTCGGGCAGTTAGTTATCCGCCCGCCGAAAAATGTTCATAACTCGAAAAGCATTTGAGATATCGATGTGATTTAAACGGCTTTGTACGGATTAAAGATTTTTTTTTTCCCATAACATAAGCATTTTATCGTAGGCTCAGAGCACTGGGCAGAAATCACATTGCGTCAACACCGTTTCCGGCCATCGCAATGCTTTGTTTTCTGTACAAATTAAGTCTACCATAAATACAGTATTGTATATTGTCGTTCATGCTGTAGGTTTAAAATTACTTTAAATGAGATCCTAACAATATATTTCTATTTGCAGAAATATGGAGAGAATTACAAACGAAGAACAGATGCAAATTGCGGAATCCAAGGTAATTATTAAAGTGATCAGTTGGAGGGAGAAATGGACATAAACAGTGTCTTCAATTTTTTTCAGAGAAATGACGGTGGACAAGAAAACGTGAAAGATGACGAGTTCTATATCCAAGACGAAACTGGTAATGACGCTCAGGACTTATTGGAAGGAGTGCCAACCGCCCAAATAAGATAACACCTGCCACATTAGAGCAAGTAAGTTGAATTTTGTTGGTTTATTTACTAATCCTTTAACCAGGCTTACGCCCTTTCCAATGGTCAAGCCTTTTGATGGCAGTAATTGGTTCCATCGCTTAACGACTCGTGAAAGTAGAATGTAGTTTATAGCAACACAATACCCTGTTTGTTTGGACTGCTTTGGACACGTCAAAATTACTAAGTAAACTGTTTTGTGGTTTAAAAGATAAAGGAATGCTTCATTCAACTTCACAATCCATGGTATATAAAAGACAAAGTAGGGCGGGGTTTTCAATGGTTTTCCTTTTGTCTTAACAGTTTGTTTTTGTCAAAGTATAGTGTGCACTATTCAAATATTCATGTTTTTGAACAAAAGTTAGATGGAACATATTTTCTCTAAAATAGTCATTATGAAGCTGTGATTTCGTTTCAAAAGGAATTTAGTTTATAGTATTGCAGTATTAAAATCGCTCCAGTTTATAGTATTAACATCTCAATAGGGAGCCACTGATTGGTTGAAGATTTTGCGCTGCTTGTTGGATGCCTCATGTTCAATGCAAAAATTCAAAAATTTTTTTTCAAAAAAGTGGCCAGCAATGTAAATTATTTTATTGAGTTAACAGATAAATGAAAGCTACATCCATATTATGAAAAAATTTTGGACAACAAGCCCGTAAAGTTTGCGTTATTTAGTGCCGGTTTTGTCAATGTCCAGAACTTGCGAATACTTCAAAGAGGTACAATTCTCAGTTTGTTTTGTTTCAATTCAAGAAAAGGAAGAAAAAAGAAGAGAAGAAAGAGAAAAAAATTCCAATAGTTCAACTACAGAGAGTCAAAATCAAATTGATAAGCATATTATAGCTTTAAGGTGGTCTTCTACCCTAAAAATCGCATTTTTTGCGCACAAGGTGGATTTTCTTAAAACGTCATAAACAGACTCTTTAACTATCCCTTTGCACTATTCCAAAGTGTTTTTGATCAGAAAAAGTCATTTGTACGAGAAATTTCTCAAAAACTAATGATATGTCCATAGCAACGCCCCTATATGAAAGTGCCACCCCCAACAAAACCAAAGGCATACAGTAAGCACAACAAAGCTTTGCTCAAATCAGCCAAGCTGTGGCCAATCAGACTATGAATGATGCCCAAAAAGAAATTCACCATTTGAAAGGCGAACATCTCGAAGGATTTTCAAACTGTGGGGTTTCTTGCAATGGGACCTGGCAGAAAAGGGGCCATTCCTCATTGAATGGTTGTGTAGCAGTACTATCAATTGATACAGGCAAATGCCTTGATTTTGAAGTGCTGAGGAAAGTCTGCCAGACCTGCCAAAGACATGAGACCAATAATGATCTGCAAGCAGAGCAGGAGTGGCAGATAAACCATGCTCCAAAATGCAAACCAAATTTTAACGGCTCAGCTCCATCAATGGAAACGGAAGGAGCGAAGCGAATCCTTGAGAGAAGCGAGGAAAAGCACAAATTGCGTTACACAGAATATTATGGGGATGGAGATAGCAAGGGTTTCAATGGAATGGAGAAAGGTTTTGGTGGTAAAGGAAAGCTGACAGATAGGATGATAGACAAACTTCAGAACCATTATGGGATTGCCATAAGAAGCAATGTTGGTAAACTATCAGAAATGAAGAAAGCAATTTATGCCAGTCTGATGCATTGTTCCTCCTCAAAGGATCGCAATTTGCATTATTATTGCCCTAAAGGAGCAGACATCTGGTGTCGCTTCAACAGAGACTTGGCAAATGGGACCACGTTGTTCAAACCAGGTCCTGGGCTGCCTCTTGAAATCATTGCTCAGCTTAAACCAATTTACTTGAGGCTTAGTGATGATGCTTTGCTAACCAGGTGCTTGGATGGAAAGACCCAGAATCAAAATGAAGCCATAAATGGGATGATCTGGGACCGAGTGCCAAAAGAAGTGTTTGTGGGAGCTGACATTGTGGAACTTGGAGTAAATGATGCTGTTTCCCACTTCAATATTGGAAGCCAAGCAGCATTAGATACTCTCACAAACAGTGGGATTGAACCTGGGGAGTTCTGTCTTGAAGAAATGAAAGGAATTGATAAACTGAGGCTTGGCAAAGCAGTTTATAAAGGAAGAGATACCTATAAGCGAAAAACAAAATTGCTTTGAGCCCGGTGAAAATAAAAAGGGGATCAAGCTCAAGAAAATGAAGGAGTGACCTATGCCTCAGGATCCTTCTGAACACTTATTTGATGCTATCAAGCAAAACTGTGACTGAAAATTTTCAACAGAGGTTATTCCATTAAAAATGAGACGAACATTATCTCATTAAATTATGTCTCAACTTTAGAACCATTTTTCTCAAATTGTGAAAATTGCCAAATTGCGACACTTTCAAGCAGGATATCTCTGTGGGGTTTTAACCAATAGACTTGAAATTTTCAGCATTATTTCGTCATGTTATTCCCTTGGTGACAAACCTCCAAAAAATTGGAAATGTTTAACACTGTAATTGCAGTTAATTTTTTTTGAAATATCTGTCATTGGTTTCCCTTTTCCATGAGAAAAATTCTTAAAGCAATCATAGTTTCCTTGTTTTTTGAGGTTTAACACCTGGGTAATTTATCAAGGAATAGAATAAAGCTAATTTTAATTTTCTGTGACCATTCTAAGCAGAGTTATGCTGCTTATAATAGACCTACATTTTTCACCAGTGGGGGGCTGGTTAATCATTAACCATTAATATTTGCGAAGTGAAAATAGTCATTTTGGAGTCAGGAAGTGATTGTCTATAAGATGGTGTAAAAATTTATATTCAAAGATAGTTAACAAAAAATTTCATTTTTAGGGTATAAGACCACCTTAACTACGATGGCATCTCTCAACATAATTCTTTATTTCATCCCCGCAATTGTTATTTTATTCGTTGCTGTGTTTGTTGGCAAGGGCGACAGAGGTGGAAGTCAGGCAAGGCCCGAACAATTTTGAGCAACCGGCGAACATACCCCAATGGGTCACGTTGCCAAGGTTGCTCTTGCATTATTATTAGATACAGAGCACAACAATAAATAAAAGTACTTTGTGGACAGTCAATTGCTTTTTTGCACGCTCTGCTTGGTCAAAAAGCTATCGTTTATTATACCGATAAACTCACATTATTTAAGCAGTAATTTGCATTTTCTGTTTTCCAGGGATAATAATCCACTTGTGATGTTGGGAGCACACTCCAAAACCTTTAAATATGTTCTCGATCGATCAATCCACATCCGCGTGGGTTATTTTTCAGTATACTTATAAAAAATGTGGTTTATTGCTTAAATATACACATGATATTGATTTCATGGTCATATTTATATTTTAGAGTCAGGAATTTGACTGTACAGACATGATGTAAAGTTTACCACACACAAGTTAATGTTCACAAGTTTACATCATTTCCTTTCTATAAGTTCAGCGGCAGCCGACCACTTAATAGCCAGCATCAATCAGGATCTGCCAAAGGGGACACACATGCAGGCTTGCATGCTATTGGTACCAACTCAGTTCCCGCCTCACCTTTAGGTACTAACGTCATTTTTTAACTCAATATTTGTTATCAGCCTTTTTACGTGAAGGTCATTTCATGTCCCAGCTCTTGAAGCTCCTAGGGCAGTGCTCCAAGCTCAACTTTCTTCAGGTTTAATCGCCTTTTGGCCAATTTAAGTTATAACATAGTCGCTATGACATCATAATGCTCACATGGAGGTGTAGGCAACCACAACCTGGGTTAAAGATGTTAATTGTTTTTTTGCACATTAAGCTTTGAATGAAAATAAAATGACTGCCCAACATAACTTGTCAAATTGGCCTCTTACTCTGGAAATTTGGTCACCAAGATGTTTTTTCGATACAATGGCAACCGAAACAGTATGTTTTATGGTTGCGAGCAGCTGCAGAAATGTGGGATAGCATGTCTCAGCAGGTTACGGGCACAAGATACCTTGAAGGTCTCTTCTGTAATTTATTTAAGTCTACATTCATGTGTACAATAATAATCATTATAAACATCTTCATCAATAAATGGTTTTATTGAATAGGTTAAAATTAAATCTATTATCTCTAATGTATCAGCATACAAAATAGATGACAATGATAATGATGATCTGTATACGGTGACTTGAACAGTGACAGGGCTTATTGCGTGATCGTATTTACCACAAATGTTTCTTTATTACTTACTTTTTTTTGCCACTCAAAAGTAACGGCTACCTGAAAGTTGCCGTCCCTTGGGCCTGCTAATTCCGAAAGTAACGGAGACCGCTACTTTCAGAACTCTACGGTAGGGTTTTCATGTATCTCTTTCATTCGGTTATGTCTTGTGCTCTGCAAAATTACCTTGTGGAAATGGAGAACCCCTTACTACCCCCATATTTGAGAGGGAAAAACAATGTCATCTTTGGGAACATCGAGGGAATATGTGAATTCCACTAGAGGTATGTGTTGAAGCATTAAAGCTAGAGTAGTTTACGTGTGGAACGCACACGTTAGGTCGGCATATACATATAGAGATGACATATGTAGGGGGCTTTCCTTTCAGGGGAGGAGGGACCAAAAAAGCATAAATGAAATATAAATAGAGTATAAATCTTTGCAAATTGCATGTACGTGGAGGCAATGTCCGACCTGTTGTATTTCTGTCATTTCCTTTTTACTTGCGGGACCTTCACCCTTGCGTGCTTGCTACTTATTGTTAAAGCACCCAGTCAGCTTACACAAAACCTTTTGCAAATCAACGATTTACTCTGGCCTGTTTTAGGTATTTCTCACAAGAACTGGAAGCGTGTTCTTCACTTAAAGAAGTAGGAAGCTGCTTCCTAAAATGGGTAAGTACAAAAAACATACAATTTTAGGGCGTGGTAAAACTAGCAAATTTTGTTGCCGGGACAACAAACTTGTCTTGGTTGTTACTTTTTTCTTAAACGAAAATCGATTTTCCTGACCAAACTAGAAGGTAGCAACTTTGATTAGATTTGTCATCAAAGCAAACAAATCAAACACAAACGGACTGCAAGCAAAATGTAGCTGTTCTGTTTAGCTGACCCTGAACTATCTGAATCAATTACACTTTCGCTTCAAAAAGTACTTGTTAACTGTAGTTAGATTAGAGATTTCTGTTGGAAAGTGTAGTGTTGCGAGTAAAGCCACATGACGCATGTGACACCACATACGCGACAAGTCGAAAGAACGGAGAACAAAGTGCAACAATTATTTGTGGGCAAAAATGGTAGTAGTACCCAGATGAGAACTACTTAACTTAAAGAAGGGTTTACTCTTAAAAAAAGAAGAAAGAAAGAAAATAAGTACTGCTTTCTTAAAAAGCTCGCAGCAAGAAACGATCAGGAGTGCAAATGAAAACACGATTCCCAGCCCAGTGCTTTAGACTTGATAAAGCACGAACTGCAAGTTTACTGAACTTCGAAAAAAAACTTCCTGATTTTTAGATTTTCCTTGGGTTATTTTGGCCAGGAAGAATGGACATAAAGTCAGTTCGCCGTGTCTATGTCAGATAAAAAGACTGCCATTTAACGTTAATTTTCTTTATGAATTATTACGTGGCCAAAAAGGAAAATCAGGCTCATGAGAACAGGTGCTCTGCGGGCCACAAATGACTTCCAGTGGGTTGATAATACATTATCGGCCCTGCAGCTGATGGTAAGTTTATTCGATGAAATTTAACCACAGGCAGCCCAAGCGTATTGTGTGAGTCACATCAGATTACAGATTCCGGGATGTGACCTTATGAGTATCTTTGTAACACAGCACCACTCATAAGTTCATGTCCCCGAATATGTAACACACTACGCTTGGGCTGCCTGTGCTTTAACCAATGAAGGTACTTTGTTTACGTGGGAAAATGCAGGAAGTTTTAAAGAACAAATATTTGTTTTTTTTTTTGTTTTGTTTGTTTTTTCTTTCACGTAAACATAGTCAAAAAGGAAAATAAGAGCACTTTTTATGGTCTTAAAAACATCGAGAATTGGTGCGACAAAAGAAAGCCGGCACAGCGTTGACTTGAATCATTCTGTTATTCCGTTCGAGCTATTAGGAAACCGTTTTCAGGAGCAAAGTATGTGACTTAAGTACAAACTTAACAACTCGAACTATCACTGTTGATTATTTTCCGAGATTGTTTATTAATATTAGGAGCTTTAGTTGATTCAAGCACACTTGTACAGTTACATACTGATTGTCTGTAATCTTATTTATCTTGTTCACTGAAGGCGATGCGAAGTGCTTGACGCCCATAATTCATACAAAAGTCGTATTTAAACTTGATACTTTATGTATGGATATAATATACTGATTTTGCCTTTTATATTGATAACAAGAAATTCTGAAGAATTTACAGGCAGCGCATAGTCTCTCACCCCCCTCCCCCCTTTCCTTAACAAAAAAAGGTTAAACTTTAGTAGTTCGTGGTTTCCGGTGACCTGTTATGGACAATTTGTACTTCCGGTATGTAAGCAATTAAATGTATGTATGCAACTTGAGAACTTTGTTTGTTTGCAACCAGTGACCTCTGTACGACTCTTTCAAATCGTTGTTAAACCGTGATATCCTTAAGCTACAACAGGCGGAAACGCTTTTTGCTCAAAAAGCCTTACTTCTCCTCTTTTAAGCTCAAACTTCATTTTGTCTAGTATTCTTAATTTCACAAGATCACAATTGAAGCTAATAAGAAAACCATTACAACTTTCGCCCGGTTTAAGTGTGTTGCTCAGAAATGGGGCATACCGCTGGCTTTTTGACACCGAAGGCCCGTGAATTTACTCGTCGGTAAGCTTCGAGTTTACTCGGATGAAAGAGCTGAGTATCTTCGGATTTATTGGGTTCAAACGAATGAATAGGACTTGTGACTTTTGGGCGGCGATTCTGTTGATGAATTTCAAAAGAATCCAACAATGGGGCCTAATTACGGTCCCTCAAGTGCGTATCCTTTTGTTCTTTGAAGAGTGGTGTTCTCGAAAAAAAATGTCACCTCGTGTTTCCATCTCTTTCCATCTAAAAACGTTTCGCTCAAAAGCGACAGAGGTAATATCTGCTTATTGTTCAGATGTGTTTTGCAAGCTTGAGTATCAGCGTTTAAACGGGATTTTTCGTTCAGTTTTGCCGGAGAAACGCTTTATTCGGTAAATTACAACGCAATTTGCCTCCGCCGGCAAGAACCGCCGTGACATGTCTTCGGTCACGTCTGAATGAATTTACTTTCGTTCGTGAAGTGGAAGTCGATTTGAAAGCATAAAAACCGAAATATATATTGGTAGTTATTTGTTACCAACCGTTCGCTAAGCTTTTCGTTATATTAGTTTATTGAACCTTAACCTCAAGTGCATATCCTTTTGTTCTTTGAAGAGTGTTCTCGAAAAAAAATGTCACCTCGCGTTTCCATCTCTTTCCACCTAAAAACGTTTCGCTCAAAAGCGACAGAGGTAATATCGGCTTATTGTTCAGATGTGTTTTGCAAGCTTGAGTATGAGCGTTTAAACGGGATTTTTCGTTCAGTTTTGCCGGAGAAACGCTTTATTCGGTAAATTACAACGCAATTTGCCGGCGGCGGTGAGAACTGCCGTGACATGTCTTCGGTCACGTCTGGATGAATTTACTTTCGTTCGTGAAGTGGAAGTCGATTTGAAAGCGTAAAAACCGAAATATTTATTTGTAGTTATTTGTTACCGACCGTTCGCTAAGCTTTTCGTTATATTAGTTTATTGAAGCTTAACAACCAAATGAAGGGCCCGGTGGAAAAAGGGCGTAAGTGACGATTTGAGGTTAAAATCGAAATTGCTCCCATTTAGCTGAACATTGGCACACAGGCTGGTTTTCATGTGAGGAATGCTGTTGTGCACTTATTCCTTGACCTGAGATCTAAAATTTGAAGAATTAGCATATTACTTTTGCATGAAAAGTGTTGTTGAACTGAACTCGCTCAAGTGATGCGTGAAAGATTTCTTTTGTTCGCTGCCTGAACTAAAACAAAGGAATTCAACCTAGAATCCGCGGTCCTGTTGTTTTCTTTGTGTCAGTTTTAAGCAAAAGTAATACGCTAATTCTTCAAATTTTAGATCTCAGGTCAAGAAATAAGTGCGCAACGGCGTTCCTCACATGAAAACCAGCCTGTGTGCCAATGTTCAGCTAAATAGGAGCAATTTCGATTTTAACCTCAAATCGTCACTTACGCCCTTTTTCCACCGGGCCCTTCAAATACTGTCAAACGACAAATTGCAAAGAAACGAGTTTGCTTGGATTCGATTGACAGCACTTGTCAAAACAACAGACAGTATATTCTTATGCAAATACAAAACATAACGCGGGCTTTAAAATAACAAAGTTATTCACGTGGCTCACTCACTTATTCTCAACTGTTAGTGTAAACATACTTGCTCGTCACGTTACGTAGTTTGTGAACTGTGATACCTGATGGAGTTTGCCGTTGGTACTTCTGTTGAAGCTGTCGATCAACTCGGTAGTTGGGCTAAAGCCACAGTTATTTCCAAATCAGACAATTTGGTTATTGTCACTCTTCCTCCATGGAGATCCGAGTGGGACCGAGAGATTTGTGACCTTTCTGAAATCAGAAAGGAAACGACTGAAGAAACGCTGATCCCGCGCCGTCTTGCACAAAAAAAGGTAAGAAATTATGTGCACTTTTGAGTTTTTTCATTTTCAGTTTATGTTGTCACTTTTAAGTTGCTTATAAAAATTACTTTTATCTTTTAGAACCCGAACCTGAAAAAACTGTTTAATGGAGACATTTTTTACTTGAATGGCAAAGCAGCAAATGTTCTCCAGTCAGATCCTATCAGGAAATCGGTGAATCAGAGTTTCAACTCACTTTGTATCAATTGATTTATAACTTAAATCGAGTGCCGGTCTCCTTCGCTGTATAGGTAGATGATTTCAAGTTAACATTCAAGCCCCAGGGTCAACATACAACTTCTCCATACCAGTCTCTATACAATTCTTATAGTAGTAGTTAGGAGTATTTGCAACTGATTCAATGCAATCATTTCAATCATTAATTCTCACGTGTCCTTATCTAGTGGTTTTATTACTGCTTCCTTCTTGTTTATCTACTGATACTGTGAGGAGAAATTTAACCCTGATCACTCTTGGCCTTCAAGAGACATTAAAATTATGCATTCAGTAATTGGCTTCAGGGGTTGCAAATGGTAAATAAGATACTTTGCAAGAATACCAGTCTAAGTTATTTTATGTGAACCCAAGACTTTCTTTTAAGCTTTGTTGAGAAGATGAAGGCTGCAATACCTGTGAGATTTGCGATTATAATTCTGTGAGATGCATACCGCTTTTTTTTCAAAGGCCATTTGCCACTCTATCATTGGTCTATCAAGTCGAGAAAAAAATCTCCTTGCATTTGCCAACTGTCTAGAGCATGTGTTGTCTTTTGAGCACCTGTATTTGCATAGTTCTCTTGGGATTTATTAACTCATTACTTTTCCGAATCCTTTTGATACTCTCGTCTCTTGGATTGTTATTCAAGGAATTTTCCCAGTTATATTCTGTGTAGCCATGCAATCATGTCTATACTAAGTAACCTATACATGCGTTCAGTCTGTAGCCTGAAATTAATACTAAGCTTTTTACTTTAGGTGACTTTGCAATTGGTTGAAAGTAGAGAAAGAAAGATTGTACAAGTTTGGGAGGTGGAAGAGGCCATTCCTCTGGTACAGGTTGAGCAGACAAGGAAGAGGCAGAGAAGAACAGGAGCTGCAGATCAGGGGTTGGCTTCAAGTCCTGAAGTTCCAGTCAGCGAGATGCCCTCTCAGGATCAGGTTACCATGGCAGCTCATACCAACAGCAGTTTGCACTTTTACTATTTTGTTGGGTCAAATGGCACCATTTTGAGGATTGGATCCTTGTATTCTCTTGATTTTTGTAGGGATTCAGTTTTTATTTGTACATCCATTTCAAGAAATAAGGATCTTTCAAAGTTTAAGTTTTTGCTGTGTTCCTTAGTGGAAAAAAAGTTGAAAGTATTGAGGGGGGTGTATCTTGTACAGTGAATGATGTAAAGCATGTTTTGTGTCGCTCTGATGTCGTTATTGGGTCAAAGGGAACGGGTTTGGTCGACAAAATTATTTGTGAGGGTTGGGACAGGGTTTTGTCTTGTCAAGTTAAAAATGCTGCAAATTTTTCATACCTGTTGGACCTCAGAAAGAGTTGCTTGGCCAATCAAATACGTCAAGGTGTTTACTCGGGTATTTCACGCACTGCCACCCGTCCTGCGCAGCCTATTCACCTTGGCATATTTGATCCAATGCATGACTCTAGGATCTTAGGTCTGACAAGTGAGAACCATTTTCAAGTTTCGTATTCTGGGAGGGATCTTGCAAAGTTAGACTCGTTTCTGGGGGCCAACTGGGATATTAAAATCCTGGAACCCGGAAATCCCTGTTCCCACTTTAAGTATGTTTGCAGAGTAAAGTTTTTTGTTCACAGGCCCTCAATGAGCTTACGCTTAAATTTTGTTTATTCAGAGTCTAATACCCCATTTACTGCTGCTTATCGGAGCACTTGTAGTTATTAGAGCTAGGGTTTATTTGACAATAATTGAAGGGCTTGGGATAACACTATGCTAAGTGACTTTTTGAGTGTTTTTTTTATTTTGCTCAAAAATTGCTGATTTCTCGCATACAGGCTTAGTTTTGTGTAGTTAACATTGCCCCGTATTTTTTTTTGCTGTTTTGTGCTTTAGTTTTCGAGAAAACACGGGCCAAAAAACACGTTTGGCGTCTTCTGTTGTCTTTTGTTTAAAACGGAAAACAAAAGAAACCGATTAAGTTCTTTGTTTCATGATGTCAATGAAGCGGCACAAACCAAAGTCGATATGAATAACAAAGGAATCTAATCTTTTAAAGTCATTGAAATTTGCATGTGAAACTCCGTGGCGCAGCACGCTGAGCGCTATATTTTTAACCCCGTGCTTGATGAGAGGGGCAAGGCGTACCGGGTTCGGGTCGCGCGCATGGTAAGGTTTTTTCTTTTCGCTCGTCTTCTTTTACTTTCGTTCTTTACATTTTTGTCCGTTCCCGCCAAAAATAATATTGCAAACAGAAATGTTTAATTCACCTTTAAACACAAAATCTAAAGACGTTTATGAAAACTTAAGCTGTTACACGAGTTTTCCGTGTTTTAACACCACATTATTTTTCTTAAGTTTTCTCACATATTTCACTGTCCGTAAACACTGTCCATTCCGTTCAAAACATTATCGACCGCAACTGGCGTCGACTTGAAGCGTTGAATAACAAAGGAATCTAATCCTTTAAAGTCTCTTCAATTGGCATCTCGAACTGCGTGGCGCAGCGTGTTGAGCGCTATATTTTTAACCCCGTGCTTAATGAGAGGCGCAAGGCGTACTGGGTTCGAGTCGAGTGCGTGGCTAGGTTTTTTTTTTTTGTCTTCTTTTACTTTTGTTCTTCATATTTTTGTCCGAGTTGCTGAATTTTTTGGCGCTAAAATGTCGCCTCGCGATCGTATGACAGTACCATTTCCTGAGCAAGGTCCGCTAGCGCAGTGGGCACTTTCACAGTGGTCAAACTTGATGTTGCTTTCCCACCAAAAATAATATTGCAAACAGAAATATCAAAAATTCACCTTTAAACGCAAAACGTAAAGACGTTTCTGAAAACTGAAGCTTTTTACACGACTTTTCCGTGTTTCGTCACCACATTTTTCTTACGTTTTCTCACACACTTCACTGTCCGTAAACATTGTCCATTCAGTTCAAGGCATTACCAACCGCAAGTGGCGTCGACATTAAGCGTTTGGCAGTAGCCATACACGCAATATCGCGCACCCCTTTATTACATGCCTGTTTAGCAAGCGTTTCCGTCGGGTAATGCGCGATACTGGGGGTAAGAGCGAAAACAGACGATTTCTGTCATGTTTGATCTTTTTGCACGGAGACAACATTTTCATTGTGTGATAAGTAAAGAAAGATGGGGCCTAGTGTTTTCGTCCCATGGTCGTGACACGTCAAATATTTCTTTTTCACAGTATTTCCCTTATTCAATGTTTTTAGTCAATTAGACAGTTTTTTTTTCAAATTGTTATACCACCTATGCTTGTTTCCTTCAACAGGTAACGAAAAAAAGACTCAAAGTTCGCCATCCACAGTCATCAGCTGGGCGTGTTTCACGAGTGGGCGAGCAACATCTCGAGAAGAATTTACGCAATTGTCATTTGAACTGCTTCACAATCCAAGCGCTTACCTTAAGTGCTTGTCCCCCTCAGTCATTTATGGAACACTATGGAACGGCCACCTTCGTGCCGTCCCAAAGAGTGACTTTGTACTGTTTCATATCGCTTCTATTAAACAGCCCGTTATTATTTACACTGGTCTGTATTACCTCAGTTTGTCTGGTGAACGTTATTTAGGTATGTTGCCTTTCTTCCCTCTTTAAATTTGAATGTCAAGTTTCATTAATGTAAAAAAATGAGTGTTTTTCTCTATACACTGGCAAACGTGAGAATGCTCGCGCATTTCATGTTCATTGTTGTATAAGCTTTCTTGTTTACTGTACATTACGCACGCTGCATTGATAGCAATGCGAAAATGCCACTGTAAATAAACCACACAGGTAAACTTGCGAAGAAGTGAAACATTTCCACGGGACGATTCGTCGTAAGCAAGTTGCATACAACAAAGTTGTACTATATGAATCGGCCTTCAGAGAGATTTCGTTGTCTTACAACATACATACCGACATACAGAATTGAAAATTTCACTTCTGCAGTTCTCAACGGTTTTATTAGAAACCTAAAGGGTTGATTTCTGTGGAAGTTCTCTGATCTTGTTAACTTTTCTGCTCATATAGTCTACCATTCTGGTGGTCCGCTGTCACGAAGTATTTTTTTCGTTAATCAGTTTATTTGCTGCGAAAATGGTTCCTCGCCATTCGAGAAGTCTGAATTAAATACCTTCGTTTATTATCAAACTCCAAATTATTTACGCAAAAAAGGCACTAGGTTATTTTTCGGCTCAGTAAATACTCGCCAATATTTACTTCGCCTTTAACAAGTAATTGTTAAATATTAATTTATACAAGAGGAAAACGTTTTATCGAATTTCCTTGTAGTCTTCTTACAGAACGCGGTTCGATGCTAGCTTTCAGAAAGAAAACACGTTCGATGCTAAAATAATCACTTTTAAGACATTTTAAATTCATATGTTAAAGGAGCTGCGTTATGATGTGTATTAAATCAATCCTTAGTGGTCTGAATTACGTCCTGGGAAAAGAGAAAAAAAGATAGCCTTGTTAGTTTGAGGCACCAAATTGGGAACATTCTTAATCCGCGCTGTGGCTCCTTTAATATTTGGATTAATCGTTACTATCGGGTTGACTAGGTTGTTTTACTATGTTGAAAAGACCATGATTTGAATTGAAAAAAAAAACCCTCTTCTCAACGTGTTCTAAAAATAGTTTTTGTAACAAATGTTTTCCAAGTAGCTTTATTTCAAGGCGAAGGTGAAAGTCCAAGGACTAGTAAACTTGCATGATGTATATGCAATTGAAGGCTTTGTGTAAAGGCTTGTAAATTTTATGCGCGATAGTTTGCAGCTTTTGTTGTGTAACAAACGAAAGTTATAGATTACTGTTCAATGTTATTAGGAACAGAAAAAAGCGATTTCATGATTTTGCTTAACAGAGATACTGCGGTCAAATATTTTTAAAGCAGTTTTTTTAGAATCCTGTTACATTAGTTGTAAAAAAGTAATATTGTAGTCAGTAGTAATAGCCTTATCTTATTATTTGAAGAGAACAAGAGAGAACAAGAGAACAAGAGCCTACATTGTACATACGAGTTATAGCCGTTCGACAATATTACTGTAAAAGAGTAATTAAAAAAAGCATCATTAATTGTGAAAATAGATTTTTAGGAAGATATGTTGCACTGTCAATTGTAACCAGAATCAAACCTACGTTGTAAATAAAAATAGTGTAAATATTATGCTTTGGGTTCTTTTTGTTTGTCATTCCCTTATAAAAAGGAATTGCTAGTCACGTGGGTTATCTAATGGAATGATTAACCAGCTAATATGTTTACATGGTCCGTTACATGGACAAATGAGTTGCTACCCCCCTGATGTATCTAAGCAAATGAAAAAAGGTTTCAAACACGGGGGCAATTCTGTGAAAATAAATTAAAGGTCACAAGCAAAAACTTCAGGCATTTTTGAGCACAGAGCAAGAACGTATGTTATGTAATATCTGGTATATTTTAAGGAATATGAAGATAATTTTTATGTTGGGTTGGGGAATTGAACGCAATCGAAGTTTGGGTTATGCCACGTGGACAGTAAAAGAACGTACTTGTTTATGTTTGCCAATGCGCAAAGAGATGCTGTACAAGAGAAACGGGAGTTCACCCACCAGACTGTGGATTTCGGAGACCAATATTTCCCCAGTATAGACCGTAGTTCAATAAAGGGTTTTCGCGCGTCTTAATTTTTGTGCTTTTAGCGAATTGAAAAAAATCGGTCTCGGTGATCGTTCACTGAACCTGAAAAACAAGGTTAATTAACAACTATCTGGTCGCAAATAAAGGCCATGGCTCTGACGAAGGGCTAACACTCGAAACGTCAGCTTCCAATCTCTTTACGGTGGCCAAATTCCTTATCAACTCAGTTGATAAATCCAAATTTTGTGTTTCACGTCCTTACCGACGCAGCACCACAGTTTCTTTAGAAACTAACCCCATTGTTTGTTAACTGAAAATTCTAAGTTGATAAAACAGGTAGGGCTGATATACGGCCAAAAACTACACCAAGGTACCAAATTCCCCAGTCTCTTGGCACTTCGTTTAATCAAGGTTTCACTGTACCGTTTTGACACGCACGCTTCACGCGCCTTATAACGAGTAATATAATATTTCATCAGGCAGGGCGGAAAAACCGCTGATTGGCTGAGAGATATGACGTCAAACGCGTCATGAAATCGTTGGTGCTCATGCGCGGGATAAATATTTTTCAAAATGGCGGACAGTCCTTGAGTTGTTTTGCTGCAGAAAGCCCAATAATATTTGACTTTACTGATGATCCACGTTTCCTTAGATCTTTTCATTATAGGGAAGGTTGAGTGGGTCGATAATTGACTTCACTGGTGTTCAAAGGGACTATTTTAGCCCTTGTACACTGGAGAAATGTTATTCGAATCATGACTGCCAGCTTGTACATATTTATTCCAGCACTTGTCCTCCTAACAATTCGCCTTCTCGATCTCGCATCTCAGCACATGGCAGGTCTTTGATTGATGGAGCTAAGAATTCGTTTCATTGTTTTGTTTTTACTGTTGGCAACAACTGCAGGCTTGTCAAATGTCTCTGGTTTCCTCGTCGAGTTCGTGATCTTTTAAAACGTCTTCGGCGATTTTTTCGTCATCAGCTGTTGTCACATATCTACATTTTTTGGCGAACAAGACATGCTATCACTAAGGTGCAGGTCAGTAATTTTCTTTCTTCCAAATGATCAACGTGTGAAATAGTAATATTTTTAAGTTGTACTGCAATAGTGTGTTTGATTTACAATTATACATGAAAACAACAAAAATGCTACAATTCCAGCCAGTGGAATGTTATAGGTTGTTTTTTCATTCCTTTTTGTGAAGAAAGGATTGTATTGTCAGGCTCTATTTTCCTGCTTCCATGTTTCCATAGTAGCATTACCCTTTGTCAATCCATTGTCTGGGCACACCTGGGACAGATGCTTGCATGCTTGAAGGCTGCATTAACATGGTTAACTCACTTGTTTCTCTGTCACAAGCTAAGATATGATCAGTTGGAAAAGAGTGTTGATTGCTACTGAGGGAAGGGCTTCTGATGTCCATTGCCCATATTTTAAAGAAACTTTCCCGTAAACCAGTGATGCAGAAGTCAGCCTGTTGCTCAAAAAAAAGTTGCTATGTGTTGTGTGTCAAGTCCTACTGCAAATCAACATGTTGTTGAACTGATGTTAACATGATTACACAAAGCTTCTTTTTCAACTGTGTTGAACATGTTAATTTGCATCAAACAGTTTTCAACAGCACATGACACACCGTGTGGCATTTGTTGACCAATGTATATGATGACATTTGTTTACAGTGTTGGACAGTATTGACTTGTGTATCATTGGCTTTTGTTTTGGCTTCATGATGTGCTATTTTGGAGTTATTTTTTAGTTATGTGTAGATGTCAAATTCTTTGTCAAAATTTACTTGTCTGGCAATTTATTTGTATACTTTATCATTCTACAGATTTTACAATGGAGCCATGTTAATACAACTACCAACAGGCCTAACCAATAACCTTATATTAAGGGGTCTTCAAATATGAAAACAACTGCATGAGCTTTTGCTTGGGTGAAATTAAAGGTGATCTAACTATTTAATGGCTTGGTCCCACTGTTTTTAAGTGAAGTTGCACCATAGTTAATAAAAGAATCTGGTTATGAAGCTCAGCTAATTCCTTTGTTTTATGTTTTTGTTACCTTTTTTAGCCTTGAAGGTGCACAAACAACAATAGGTTTTGAATTTTGCATGAGCAACGAACCAATAAAAATGTCACTGTTAAGTTATTCAGCCATAGTGTGAGATCGTAAAACAAAAGATTGTGCACTTTCGTAGAACTTTCAACATGAACTGCAGCACCTTTGTTATTGCCTTTGAAACTTGTAAGGTTTCATAACCAGTCCCTCGAGTAACTATGGTTGCACTGAACCTTCATAACTTGCCTATCCAAACCTGTTGTGTGGGTGAAAGGAATATGTGATATTTGCAAGAATGTAGTGAATGGCAACATTGTGTGTAGGCATTTTAAGTTTAAAAGGAAATTTAATATTGTTTGTAATTATTATTTTCACTTTCTTTATCCTAGGTTATCCACATTTCATCAACAACATTGTTTTGTGCAGTCTACATTATTAAGTGTTATTAGCAGCAGGTGGCAAACAAAGAGGTCACTAACATTCAACACAAAGAAACATTTTTCAGTTCATGGATCAGATTTCAAACCCTTCCCTGTACTGTTCGACTGTATGTTTGTCATTGCTAGTGGAATGTTTGGATGTCTGCTAACTGCAGTGGGTTGTGCCTTCGGTGATGATAAAGATCCTGAAGAAAGCAATGAGGAACCCACAGTTTGATGAGCCTGGATTTGCATGGATGAAAATAGCATGTTATCTATCTTTAACAGCGAGAACAGACTGTTGTTGTTGGTTGTTTTCTGTTTTTTTTTTGTTGTTGTGTTTTTTTTCTGAAAACCTTAAACTGTTGTTTTTGCAGTTGGGGGGGGGGGGAAAGATGGAGGGGATTTTTCATCTTGCCTTGTTTTGTTTGTTTTGTGAATTTCTCTGTTACGTAGAAAATATTGTTTTTCTCGAAGGGAAGGTAATTAAATTCATTGTGCAAAAAGGGGTATATTTAGGCTCAAAAATGAAATTGCTTTGTTTGGGGGCTTGTTTGGTGTGTTTAATGTAGTTTATCCCAACAGCTTGATTTGCGGAATGTTTTGCCATACGAAGGCAAGGCCAAGAAATGATATCATTGCCAAAACCAAGTTTTGGTTTATTACAAGATAATTGATATTGATAAAATATTTTGGCTCTATTACAGAGTCATAGTCACGTAATTGTCAGATGGCTCTAGATTTTGCCATAAAATTTGTTTAATTTTGTTTATAGTTCAATAATTAATAAACCATGATGTCATCACATCATTGCTTAAAGACAAAATGGCCTATAGTTTTTCTCTTCTTTATCTTGTGGTGGACATAAATGCTAAACAATTTTCTTTTGCAATGCACTCAAGTTCTTTCATTGATGGTCTTAGCATAAGAGCAAAATTTTAACAAAAATTTAATGCAGGGCTAACTGAAGTGTACCATCTCACTGAATTTTGAATCACCCATAATTGTTGACCTCCCCCATGACTTGTATTGTATTTGTATTGTTTATGGAACTAGTCCTACCCTGTGTGGCAGCTGCCAAAACAGGAGGGAGAGGGCTGTGCAGGCTGAACCTAGTCCCTGTGATCTAATGACACACAATTAACCAATCAAAGAGCAAATTGGATTCTCCCTGCAAAAAAGAACCCTGTCTAAACACTCAAGGGTCTTGTCTTCAGATGACAGACTTGTTCCAAGTCCCTGCAACCTGTCCTCTTCTGTGAACATTCAGGGGACTTGGCCCGGAGAAAAATACTATGACTTGTCCCTTTGTTTGTTCTCAACTGGGATTATTGCTGCTTTTTCATAAAGTGAATTTAAGTGAAGGTTTCATCACATTCCCAAAGATATCTTTTTACTTATTCAGTTATCTTAAGCTCACTCAGTGCCATTAGTATCCTCAGAACCCTCTGGGGACAGGGCACCAAGTTGGAGTTGTTTGACCACTTGTCTTTAGAGGGAAACATAGTTAACTATGAGGGAAAGCAGCAGTTTGCTTTGCTCCGTATTTTTAACTTGACCTTAGTAGCGTGATTTCGCCACAACCAAACTGGCCTGGAAAATCCGCGTAAAATTGCGTCTTCGCCCGAAAAAAGAGCCACAGTTCCCAACACTTTCCCGACCCTCTTCGCAAGTGAGAGCTGCATTCGCAGAGATTTTCCATCTTATGTGGTCTCCACGAAAGTCGCAAGCGCAAAAAGAAAAATAACTCTTTAAAGGGGACTTTGAAGGGCCCTTTATTACGTAACGAAAACTGAAAACAGCGGCCGGTAAATTTGAAAGGTGGCGCCAAGTCATTTATAATTTCCCGCGCTAGAGAGTAGCCGCTGGCAAGCGCCAAGCAGCGAATTGAATGGTGTGTAATCAGGAGAGCACAGTGTCTTAAAGAATTTCATGAGGTGTTTGGAGCCTGTAACGCAAAAGGTAATAAAATTGCTTATCTGTGGGTTATTGTTGCCGAGCTTTTAGTCGAATACGTGCGTAGGATCAGTTTATAAGCCCCAGCGATCACAAAAGCTTGCATTTGCGAATGACTTCGAATAATAGTTTTCGCAAGTGGAACATAAAGACTTGAAAATATTTTGATGTTCGTATCTTACGATTTTTTTGCGTATTTGATATTTTGTTTCTCTGCTTTTAATCTTTCAGATCGTCGGATTTTTGTCCTTAAATATCCGAAAACTTTCTTATTTTTTCAAATTTTGTGCCGAGTGTCGATCGCACACCCTCGCACGATGGCTTGAATTTAGCTACGTTAAGTCGCATGTTTCACGGAATAAATGAAGTACAAAAACTGATCCAAAGGTTATGAAAATTAATACATGACTTTTCAAGAAGTTGAACTTTTAGGAAAGCGACTTCGTTGTACTATTGTTGTCGTGTGAATGTAGTTATCTTAGGCTAAATCTCTCCAATTTTTTTAGTTAACTTGAGCCGCTTTACTTTGGTCAGTGGATAGTGCTAATACCCGCGAAATAAACAGCCAATCAGCGGTTTTTCCGCCCTGCCATTTCATCATAGTATTTCTGACTGGTTCGCTGTTTGCTGGAAATTCGGCAGGGACTAAAAAGAACGTGAAATCCATTTTTGATCTGGCCACAAAGGTTACACTTATGCCATTTTCGACATTTGCGATAATAAATATCTGAATATCTACTTGCACATTTGCACATCAACTTCTTCGCACTTTTCCGGAGCTTGGACAGATCGCAACATCCCCTGAGAGTGTTAACAGATCTCAAGTAATGAGCCGACCGGAAATTTGCGTTGCGATTACCTCAACTCGCGTTGCAACGTTGCGGTTACCTCAACTTGCGTGGTTGAATTACTCCTTGAACTACCAGTGGAAAATACTCCTTGAATTACCAGTGGAAAATACTCCTTGAATTACCAGTGGAAATCATGCTGATGATGAGAAATGTAGGTATTAGGACTTATTTTATTCGTATTTTAGCCGGGGTGTCTAATCGAACAAACAACGGGGTTAGTTTCTAAAGAAATAGTGGTGCTGATTTATCAACTGAGTTGATAAGGTAAATTGGCCACCATAAAGAAATTGAAAGCGAAAGTTTTGAGCGTTAGCCCTTTGGATTCGCTCTGACGAAGAGCTAACGCTCGAAACGTCAACTTTCAATCTCTTTACGGTGGCCAATTTACCTTATCATCTCAGATGAAGTTCTAGTTAATAAATCCAAAGTTTTGTGTCGAACTTCATTACAGTCGCGTCAAAAGACAATTTTCACGCAATGTCGCTTCACTCGTGTTTTGTTCTTTTCTGCAATTGAAAATCAGGCATTTAATCAATATTTCCCGGGCTTTAATTCGTTCTGGTTCAGTTGCTAAAAGATGGGGTGATCCTGTATAAATAAGATGTTATTTTGTTGCCTCGCAGCAAAAGTGCGCCAAGCTGGTTCAGTTGCTAAAAGATGGGGTGATCCTGTATAAATAAGATGTTATTTTGCTGCCTCGCAGCAAAAGTGCGCCAAGCTGGCCGTACCAATGTGCATAAAATGTCCCATCTCACGGGCAGGGCTCTTATATCTTGTTTCCTTTTACTGAATCTCTCGCCAAAACAGGCAACTTGCCTCAGTTTAATTTAGTTTAGTATGTCATGAATCCTGGGCACATAACATACTGGTAGGAACTTAACATCAGCCTGATGTCTCAGGATCTTTTCAAGGTGAGAAGTACCTTGAAACGATACTGGGCCACAACAGACCCCTTGTGCAGACCAACTGCTCACTTTAACCTTTTCCCTTTTTTAAGTTAAGTTACTTGCTGTAGTGCTCAAACCAAACCAAATGTCTAACGTTACTAGAATCCTACTACACGGGAACCTCGACTTAACGAAGTGCCAAAGGACTGGGGAAATTGATTCGTTATATCCCCGGCATAGTTAATCGAACCCAATCGAACTGAATTTAAATCGAACTCAAAGGAACTCAACCGAACTTAATCCATGGATTGAGTTCGGCAATCGAATGAAATCGAACTCACACACAAAAAAATTGGACAATCGAACTCAATCGAACGTTCGATTTCCGAACTCTTCATATTGGTGTTGAAAATCAATGACAAGTTTTTGGAGTGCTCGAGTTACTTCAGTATAACACGTTTTTATTGTAACCGCAGAACTCTTAGAGAAATGGCTTCAGATCCGCTGTGGGTTGTTAGCTTTAATGTGCCGCTTTGACGTCAGGGATAGCCTGTTCCAGGCTCTCAGCTTTTCCCCATGAACAGGCTACGTGAAGGAGGGCGAAGATTTCAAAGGTTTAAGGAAAATAGGTGAGAAAGGCCGTGCTATTTAAGATGTAAATGAGCCTGGACAATTAGATCACTCAACGTAAACCAGTTGCAGAACACGGTAATGCACGGGAAGATTGAAAGCTTTGTTCTAATTTGCTCTTTTTACTGCCATGGACAGTTTACTCAGTTTTTTGAATAATCAGTAAAAAAGGACGAGAAAAACTTGTTTTCGATGGGCTTGCTTTGTGTGTAGGTTTACCAGTGCTTGTCTACAGTAACCGAGCATGCAGTCAGACCAATCCAAGTTCAATTTCGTTCGATTGCCGAACGTTCAATTGAGTATGCCGGGTTATGTCATTTAACTATTGCTGGGCTGAAGAATATGCCTTGGGTCGTTATACCGAGGACTTCGTTATATAGAGATTATATAGAGGTTCGTTAAATCGAGGTTTCACTGCACCATGCCGTTCTATTTGCCGCCCTGTTTATGTTAATTGCATTAATTCTTATTCTAATGTGGCCATCACCATGTATACAGGCACTATACCTGATTGCCGTGTTGCTGGCAGCCGGAGAGCCATCAAAAGCACAACACCAAGCACAAAGCACAAAGCACAAAGCAGAGCCACACCAAGCACAAAGCAGAGCCATCACCTGCCATCAGCCATCAGCCATCAGCCATCCGAACACAAGCACCCATCACCCATCACCAAGCATGTCAAAACAAGCACCCACATATGCCTATATTCCACTTTTTGTCGTTTTTGGTCTGGCAGAATACGCTACAGAATATTTATTCATCTGTGGACAGTGGCCCAAGTCAAAGTTCTGTAATTGTCACTTCTCTTTTGAAGTCCATTTTTTTAAATTTTGTTCCCTTCTGTAAATACAATCGACAATTAAAATTGATACACATAGCAACGAAACACGAAATGAAGGGCTCCGTGCAAGAACGTCCTAAGTGACGATTTGGTTCGAATTTCTTTTTTGCTCCAAAGTGCCCGAATTTTTGCATGAGGGCTCCTATTTAGTCAAAGAACATCGCTCTGTGTTTTTTTCGCTGAATTTTGCTTCGTTTAAAAAAAAAACGGGCAGAAAAACGCAGTCGGCGTCGTTTGTTTTCTTTGGTGCAAAACAGAAACAAAAGAAAACGATTAAGTTCTTTTGTTTCGTGAAAATCAATGAAGCGGTACAAAGCATAGTCGATATGAATAACAAAGGTATTTATTGTTAAAATTCACTATCTTGTTGTGTTGAATCGCTCTAGCACAGTGGGATGAGTGTTGAGCTATAAGTCCCGCATGAGGCGAAAGGTGCTGGTTCGAGGCCGGGGGGCTGTTATGATTATCTTTCTTTTTTTTCTTTTTAGTTTATTTTCCCTTCTAAACAACGTAAGCGCTTTTTTGACTGCAGGAACTGCAGTGTTATTAAGCGCTAAAGGTACCAAGATGTATTTCCAGTGCGACTAAGATCAATTTTGTACTACCCTAGATCGTCTGGAATTAAGCTTGCACATCGTTCCGGGTTCGAGGCGAGTGCACGTGCTTTATCATTTTTGTTTTTCCTTTCCTTTTCTTTTCTTTTCTTTTCTTTTTTTTTTTACTGCCTTTGTTTTGCTTTTGTTCTTAACAGTTTCCTTTGATTTGCAGAAATAAAGAGTGGCTAATGATGATTTCGCGCCGATCGACGATTACGCAGAATATTACTGCAACCTTCCGAGTACGTCCTAGCCAGCCATGGCTTTTAACTGCCGTGGCTTTAAACGCCAAAATTTGCCATAAGTAAACTCTTCTCTTGTGTTTATTTACTTCTTTTGCCTTAGTGTTAAACATTAGAATTTACGTGACGTAATTTACATTAGAAGTCCCGGTTTCAGAGGGTCCAACAGGGACTTAACTTTAGTTTTATATTTCTTTGTTTTTGAATGAATTTTCTCTTGTTATGCAGGAAAAAACTTATGGATTTGCAGATCCAGCAAACCCAGCGGACACTGGATTTATCCTTTTTGGGGGCTTGTGGCAATTAAGTCTGGACTTGGATCTCAACCCTCAGTTTATTATCATAATAATTATTATTATTATTTTCGTCACGAACAAAAGGGAGGTCACCTGAGTGTCACATGAAAGAAACGAACGATAAAATAGCCGTGACAAAATTATTGCCTCTTACCCTCAATGCATAAGAAAACTCAACAAAACGAATCCCATACAAGGTAACTGCATGGACTCACATTTCTCAAGCATCATCCGAAGATTCGGTTTTGGACAACAACAAAAACTGGCGGATCCGAGGATTTAGTCTCCTTTGCAGTTGTTATTGTCACGCAACACTCCTCCTCAATGCAGAACTTTGTAATTTCGCTTATGCAGGGGCCTGCTTATGTTCGTGTTTGTGATTAGTAATCATGTTTATAAAAATGGATATTTTGAATCGCTGAGACATACGGCAGAAGAAAATGTGTCACATTTGCTATTTGTTTCGTTAAATAGATACTTAAACTTGAGTATTCATGTATTATAGTTTGGCTTTTACTTTGCAATCGTCGTGTCGGCGATCGACTTTAGTAATGAAGAAACTGATAAACCATTCTTATTAGTTGGCTTTTTCTACTTACAGTTGTCCCAAAATGGTGCTGTAGTTTTTAATAAGTATAAAGGCATTTTGTTAGCCTGTGAACAAGCTCTGTTTTGGGAGTATTAAAAAAAAATCAAATCAGCGTGAAGTTGTGATGGAGGACATGCGTGGAACATGCGTTTGTAACAGAAAAACGTCACAACGATGTTCTATGGAATTTGCTTTTTTTTAAGCATTTTAGTGGCGTAAAATGTGCGTGTTTTCGAATCTAATTTTTGCAAGAAGAAAATCTGATAACGCGTACAAAACGTCGTGTACCACAGCTAATGACTAGTAAGAATTTCAGTTTTGATAAGGACAAGTTAACTTCAGTTTTGCTTCAGTCATAGTCCAGACCAAAATAATCATGGAACACGTCGTAATAATTATTACTTCCTCCCTTCGTCGCTATTTTTCTCAGCGTTGAAAATACAAGAGAGAGAGAGAGAGAGAGAGGAAGGAGAGATTTTTATCTACAATGACCGCGATTTCCAGTGTCAATTAAGTCTTGATAAGTACCGCTCGTTTTGTGCCAAAGATATAAACCAGTAACCTTTTCAGGCCGGGTCAAAGGCAGGATGACATCTTGCCGTGAGAAAGCTTGCATGGTAAGTTGTCGATTCAGATGTGAGCAAATTTGTTTTAGGACCGACGGATTCAGGTATTTTAAATTTAAAATTTGTATACCCCTATTCACCCCCCTCCCCTCTTTGAAGTATTCTGACAACTGAACATTTGCCGCCTGTTACAGGCACTTTGTAAATTCTTTTTTGCACTTTTAACAAAGAATCCCCGACTGGTAAACTGTGTGACAGGAAATACAACACCTTCATTTTACTTTGTAAGAGGAGAATTCCAGTGTGTTTGGAATCCAGGCAAAGAGAACAAAGTAAGTAATATTCTGCTCTTTTAAATACAAAACGAAGTCTCAATAGTCGCAATTTCCAACCTCCTTGTACTCGGGCTTACACTTGCTTGCCTTGGGTGGCACCCGGCCTACCAAAAAATCGCCCAGCTATTCAAAGGTGATTGATTCAAATTTAAACACGTGGAGGAACCGACAATTTGCAATAATATTGTAGCTCTCTTTTTCCTGGCCTTAAGAACTAAGATGTTTTTAAACAAAGCGAATTAGCAATTTAAATGAATATATGAAGGGGTGCGTGGAAAAAAGCCCTATATGACTTCTGATAAACTGCTCAATTCTCCTTCCAAATTCCCTTTTATTTGCTTGTGAAACAAAAGGAGAATATGACATTGTCTCAAGAGTCACTTAGGACTTTATTCCATGGACCCCTTCATATGTCTTAAACTGAATCTTGTCGTGTTTTACTGTTCGATGTTGTCTTACTTTTCTTGCGTCATTTTCTATCAGGCGACTTGACTTATCTCGTAGATCGTTGACTGAACAGTGTCAAGCATCCACAACAAGGTAAATTATGTAGCCTGGTGTTTATTCATGATCATATTTGGCCCTGGGCCCGGTTACGTAAAGGAACTTAAGATTATGTGGGAATTTCTGCAATTGTTACCTTTTCGCACTGTATCTCTTGCAATTTTATTCCTTAAGAAAATTGCTCCTTGGTTAATCGCTCTCAACTAATACAGATGTATATGTGACATACTTTTTACGTTTGACCCCTTTGAAACAGTGATTTCATCTCCTGGTATAAGCCAATCAAACTTTACCGATGTTTTTGAAATCCTAAAAGGGTTTAAAAGTTATGACCTTAACGAGTCTGATTGGCAAAAAAGAAATCCAATTGACACTAAGGCCAGAACGGGTTTTCTTGAGCGACAAAAAGGTTAATTTGTATTTAAGCACGGGCTTAAGATTTATAATTTCTCGTCAGTCTCGATTTTACTGACCATTCGCCACCATGTTGCAACTATCAGAGACACTACTTGAACGTGTCCTTGACTCAGCAGCCAATTATGCGACCATTTCCGATAATGATCGTCATATAATCCTACAAGCTAAACAATCCCTTCTTTTCAACAAGGGAAACCTTTGGCAGAAGAGAAACACCGACACGCTCTTCGACGTCACCATGGGAAGTTATGAAAAAGCAGAAACATGAGAATTAGTCGGAAACTACATCCTCTCGCAACTCAAAGAAATCCCTTACATCCAACAGCAAAGGTCTCCATGATCTTTCAAAAACGAGATCCCCAAATCTTTAGGGATGGAAACTCGTTATTAATGACATCAGTGAAGTATGTGATCAGCACACAGATTCTTTATCAACAGTTTTGTCGTACCTGTGTGCTTTTGGGAACGAAGAAGCCAAGGCTGTTCTCAACGAGGTGGCGGAAAGGGCACCTGTCAAGAGAGAGGTCAAGAGGGCAGTCGAGGAATTGGTTTGAGACAAAACGTACTCCAACTACGTAGAGAGTATGCGGGTTCCTGATTGGGTCCTGCTATACTTTGAAACCAAGGCCAGAACTTCAGGCAACACTTGGCAAGCCATCCTCAACATAACGAGGCTTGGAAGAACAGGGGTAAGTGAGAGAACCTTGTGATTAATGTACGGAATCGGTTGCCGAATTGGCACCCTTTTTGTGGTTACCATGCAAACGAGAGAAAGTTAAGAGAGCACCCTGGGAATGAGAGAGTATATGTAACTTCTAAGGTCTTTACAAACAAACCGACTACTTCCAGTCCTGGGGCACTTTCCATTCAGCCAAAATTTCACGTTCACCCTTTTGAAAATTGAAGCCTTATATCAAGTAGAACAGAACAAATTGGAAAACCTTCTGAGTTACCCACCTCAGTCCAACTAGTTTAAACATAAAGAGAATAAAATGTTTTTTTTTTTGCAGTTCAATCCTTGTTTCAATCCATAATTGCAAAAGCACACTACTAGCCATCCAGCAGCAGCATCCATAGGGGAAGACAATAAAACATAAAATACATTCAGTGCAGTACTTTTAATTTAGTCTTAGTTGAGAAAACTATATCAATTATTTATGTACACCAGAACCACAACAACTCAGACTTGTTCGACTCATTTGAACTCCCCGCTAACTTGAACTCTATCCAGTTTCCCTTGTTGTAATTTACCTTAGTTTTCCAATCATTTTCTATCGGCTAACTCAAACGTTTTGCAGTTGTACTGCATGTATTTAAGATTTTTATTTTACTGTTTTTTCATTTTTTTCTAAAGAAATCCTCTGACACTCATGTCCTTCTGAGCACAACCCAAATGAAGGCCATCAAGGAGATGCTATACTCGGTGTGTGCAGGCGACATGTTGGTGTTGAGAGAGTGGCTGTTCCATTGAAAGGGTTTGCAGTGAACATTTTTCCAGTCGTAGAACTGATCATCGGGGAGCAACGCCTCCATGGCCTGTCATCCCCACTTTTGCAACTAGTTATCAAAATAGATGGCAGATCATTTTGGGGTAATAATTGACTTAATCAACAGTTAACATGTTTAATGTGGTATGTTATACTGGCACAGTTGTAGCAGTATTGTGTTATCTGGGTGGTCTTTCATTCTAAGAAACATGCTGTTGTAACTTAGGAGCCAACTTGGAAACAAATACCAAAAATTCATTGCAAACTACATGTAATTAAAATAAACAAGATTTGAACTAACAACTCTCTTGATATGTTCCACTTAAGTTTTTCCATTGAACTACATTATTCTTTTGACCACCCCCTGATTTTGGTTGATATAAGTGAGATCGTGAATCTAAAAAAATTGAAAACAAAATCAACGCCAAAGTGTAAAACACTCGTTATTACTATTCAAGAATGCTAACATGTCAAGTTCAAGGCATCTCCCGCCAAATTAGCGATTTCCGTAGGATAAATTATATTTAGGCCATGTCTACACTATTTTGAGCCAGGGAAAACTATGTGACCATTGTTACTAATTCTGTAAAGTTATTGGCCATGTATTCTAGTTCCCTGGCTATCAATGTTCATACTGAGTCAGAGAAAATTTTAAAAGGGAACAATAAGCTATTCTATATAGTGAAGACGTTGTATTAGAGTCAAGTTGTTCTCCTTGTCTTACTGGTCTTCTGGAGACTATTTAGATCGAGTTCTTCCTTAAAAAATATCTTGTAGTAAGCTTCCCCTAATGACAGTGCGAGTATAGGCCAGGCCACCTATTTAATTCCACCTCCCTTGTTTGTCTTCCTTCACCAATTCCAATTTTGATGAATGACCTACCAGCACTATGAAACCAGCTCGTATTAAAAAGTCGTGAAAGAGCCATGAAAAACTGGTTATCTTTGTTTTCATGGCCACGAAACATGCATTTATGAAATTCATGGTCTAGACTTGATTCTTCTGGTGCACCATGAAAATACTGTGGAAAATATTCACCACCATGAAAAAGTCTTGAAATCAAAGAGAAATTTGATTTCATGGCAGTTTAACAATACCATTAAAAAAGTGTCTTTGGTAAATGTACCATGAAAAAGAAGTAAAAGTAATTTTCTGAGATTTCATGGGCTTTTCACTATTTCTAGGATTTTCATGTGCCCTGAGAAAACACTGAAAAACCCTGCACCCACCTAGCTATAGGATATAACATAAACGTGGCCAAATAGTGTTTTGAATTGATTAGTTTGGCAGAACCATCACCTGCCATCAGCCATCAGCCATCCGAACACAAGCACCCATCACCCATCACAGAGCACGTCAACACAGAACAGAAGCACAAGCACCCATCACCCATCACCAAGCATGTCAAAACAATCACCCACATATGCCTATATTCCACTTTTTGTCGTTTTTGGTGCCTTTCTTTTAATTTCATTTTTGTGTTTTTGCTGTTACTTTTTTTGGTCTCACCGCCTAGATAAGAACTTCAAAAGGGAAGTGACTGTAGAAGTAAGACTTGGACCACTGGCAATGGATAGTCCGGTGCTGTAAAAGCAAATATTACAGCAGAATATTTATTCATCCGTGGACAGTGGCCCAAGTCAAAGTTCTGTAATTGTCACTTCTCTTTTGAAGTCCATTTTTTAAAATTTTGTTCCCTTCTGTAAATACAATCGACAATTAAACTTGATACAACTAGCAACGAAACACGAAATATTCTTCTTCTTTTTTTTCCCTCGCCGCCTGCGAGACACCTGGCAGTTCAAAAGTATTCGATATTTGTTTAGAATTGCCCAGCGACGCAAAAGACCAAGTTGGTTTTGTAGTTAGCGAATTCTCCGAGCATATCGACACTTTAGTAGGACGTTCTTGTCCGCTCCACGATAGTTCTCGCGCTTGCCGCCGACACTAGCCTGCGCACAGGTTCTCTGGTCGGGGAAAAAGCAAAGAAGACAAAGGCCGAGAATGAGCGAAGGGGGACTTCTCCAGTCTACGCTCGGCTCGCTTCGCTTGCTGGTTTATTTTTGCGCTTTTTCCCCACTGCGGAGCCTGTTCACAGGCTACTGACACACTCTCACTCGTGTATGTCAGCGATTAGGGGGCGGCTGCTCTTCTTATCAAAGCAAACCACCACTTGAGGGCTATGCTGTAGGTATCTCGGTAGACATTGCACAGGTACTCAGCTCACACACTGGGGCCAGTTGTGATATAAATTATGTTAATTTTTACACTCTGTGGTAGGGAGTGCCTCATGGCTCAGGTGGGGGAGCATTGTGTTGCGCATGTATCACACGTTTCACAAAGGCCCAGGTTCAAATCCTGGTGAGGCACTTTAAATTTTTTTTTCGTTTCATCTTTATTTTTTGCTCTTGTTCGACAAATTTATGATTTTCTATAAATGTTTGTAAATCATGGTGAGGCACGCTATTTTGGCGATTTATCTTTTGCTTTTAGCAGTTTTCTATAAATGTCTGCGGGAGACATACCAGCTATACTCAGTTTTTCGCTTGTTGTGAGCAAAATTTAACGTGTTCAAACGGCTAAAACGTGGTGAAGAAAATCGATAATCGAAAATGTTTTTTTCGCTGCATGCAAGAAACACATGTAGAGTCGTTCAAGCAAATAAAAAGTCAATCATATACACTATAAGCGACCACCAAAGAGGATTTTCAGAGAATCAGTTTTTTGAAACTTTGACAAATACAGAACATGTATAACAGCTTGAAAAAAAAAAAGACGGTTAGACTCTTCACCAATCTCGAACTCCACACCAAACGCCTCGTCATTCATCTCCCGGCCACCAAGACACCGACCAAGGCAACAACACTTTTAGGCCCCACTTACCCCATTTACCCGAGACAACCATCAGCCCCGCGTTTGGGTAAGCACTTCATGGAATAGATCAGTCATTTTGCTTGAAACCCTTCGTAGAGTTTCAGTAGGTTTTAATGAGCGGGTGAATACAAGTAAATTTGGTAAGTAGCGTTGCAAACGTAAGCTTACCTCAAAAAGCTTCAGCCACCGCTTGACTCTGAATCTGAGGAAATTACTGTAACTCCTGCCGCAAAAGCGATTTCAGCTTATTTTAATATTTTACTTTTCCCTTCACAAATCAAGATTTCAAGCATATGAACCCAAATAGCAAGCAAACTATGCGATTTTCTTGCCTACTCCCGCTATTTTCGTGAAAGAGTAGTTTATGAAATGGGGGTACCAGCACACTTGTCAAATCTTCAGTCAAATTAAAGAGAAATTATTTCCAGTTGAGATTTTGGCCGCCGGGAATCCCGTCTCCGGCCAAGATTCCCGCCGGGATCCCGCCGAGATTTTGGCCGCGGGGGTACCAGCACACTAGTCAAATCTTCAGTCAAATTAAAGAGAAATTATTTCCAGTCAAAGCACGCGAGCACACCCAGTCAAATCTTCACCTAAATTTGACTGGAAGCACACCCAGTCAAATCTTTACACACACACACACACACACACTTGACTGAAGATTTGACTGATAAAAGCACGCGAGCGCACCTAGTCAAATTCTCACTCAATTTTCACCAAATTTTTGGCTAAAATTTTACGAAGTCTATTATGGCCGTAAGCATAACTTGTCACACCATTTTTATGAATATATCTTTTATCATCGAAGCAGCTGAGTGATATTTTATCCACCACATAGCTCCCAATTTGATGTTTTTCACTTTTGATTAGTCTCATCATATGACGCATCTGTTTTTTGTTGAAAAGAACGTCCTTGTAATTATCATGTCGCAACTGTTGTTTTATCACATTCTTTTTTATTCCCTTTGCTGTGCGACTACCCTGTTTATTGTCTTTCATGTAAGAATACATTTTTGACCTCAAACCAACAAACTCCACAATTGGGATTCCTGCTGCTTCGTCCTTGAATTTTCCATTACTTTCTTGTTTGAGCCATCAAAAAACGGGCTATTCTTTGGATAATCACTGTTATCGAATAGATGTTTGTCTTTCCAAAAATCTTGATAAACATCATCTGCTTCAATTTCATAGGTTAGACTGTCAGTATCTGTGAACAGCAACCGAGCTTTGCCACCATACTGACTTTTGATGTAATTGTAATGAAAATCATACATCAATGTTTTTGATAAGTCTAGGATGCACATTCCAACATATGCCGGTCTGTTTAATGTCAAAGTTAGTTTGATTTTATGAATGGCAACTAAATCCTCATTAAATATTTTGTTGCTTATGAAACTCGGTCTGCTGGCCCACTTCAAAAGTTGTTCTTTATCAGTTACAAGTCTGATGTCCTGTCGCTTTCTCAGATTCTCCATCGTCTTTCCGAACACTGAATTGTTCATCAACTTGAAAAAATCCTTTTCAAAAGAGTTCTTTGCCTCTGCTCTCTTTTTTGTGTTAAAATCGATGTAAGGTTTCAACCATGGACTCTGATTGAATTCGAGAGCTCTATGAATCTTTGTTAGTTTCAACCCCAAAGACATATAGAGTTGCAAGTTGCGATAATGCAAAACATATCTCTCTTTATTTGACAACGTCGGCACCAACTTTTCAACCAGTCCAACCTTTACTCCAAATTTTTTAGCAATTTCTCGACAATAAGGTGACAACATATCTTCAGTTACTTTAATTTTTTCTGATGCCAGCGGATAGTCGTTGTGGAGATCATGCAACTCCTCTGGATATTCCAAATCAACCTCCAATACCAATCCTTTTTCAGACTCATCATTATACTTGGATAAATCCACCTCTTCTTCAGTCAACCATTCAAACCCACCTGTTGGAAGATATTGAATCATTGCCCAACCATATAGATTGTTTGCATCCAAATAGATGATGTATTTTGTTGCATCCTTTGGATTGTGATGAACCATATACTTGTTATTTGCCTTTCCATATCGATTGGCGATGTAACTGATTCCACCACGCATACCTTTTTCAATGAATTGAAACATATCAACATCACTAATCAACTCCAATTCAATATTTGTCTTTTTCAACATTGCATCCCAACTCAGACCGGGTGATGTGAAATAATGAGCAGGATCCAATTCATAGTATTGTTGGCATGCTTTGCGGAAATTTTCAAAAACATCAGTCAACAACAAAATATCCGATTTGAGATATAGATCGTGATACTCTCCCATTAATGATAGACCAAATTCATTCCAAACATTCTGTGCATGTTGATACTCTTCATCTGTGATATGTTCATTATTCATAATACTGAAAAAATCTTCTTTCTTTGGCAACCTGCTGTCCTCAAACTTTTTAAAACTATTCATATAGTCATAAGGATAGACACCTTTCTTTGTCATCAAACTCAATTGTTCACCTTGAAATACTTGTCCCGTGTGTTTGAACGCTTCAGCAGGAAGATTATTCACCAAATTACTCAATGACGAGCTCATGAATTGAAAGCTGTCTATGAACACAAGGTTATGACCCAACATGAAGGCTAAGTATTTCTCCATGTTACAGGGAATGACATTTATTTTCATCCCATATTTATTTCCTTCTTCATCAAAATACGCATTTTCTTTCACAATATTACCAATCTCTTGCATTATAAAGTGACTGTCGTACCCCTTGAGATTGTGAAACACCACAGGTATCTTATTAGTTAAATAGTAATTTAGATTACAATCTTTATGTGCTGAGCCTCTGTATTTGCCGGTGAAATGACAGTGATCTCTTACTCTTTCATCACTTGCGTCATAAGGTGTCTTGCAGATGTGGCATTCTTCAGCTCTTTGGAAACTTTCCTCATCCTCGTCTGTCATTTCGAGAGGTTTTGTGAAGTGTTTTCTCTCAACCTCTTGACAGTATTCAACTTCAGCCAACATATCCTTCATGAACTTGTGAATGGCCATTTCTCCTCTGTAAATTTTAATTGGTTTTGAAAATTTATCATCATAACAGCAAACAACTTTATAACCATATCCACAAGCCGTATGTTTTTGATATTGTTCGGTGTAGGATTTTTGTGGAGCTTTCTCATCAACTTTTTCGGTGATGGCTTCAAAATCAGCATAAATCACAAAAGGTGCTGGTAACTGTTTACGATAATTTCTGAATGCAATTTTTGATCCAGGTTCTGGAATTTTAATGGCTTGTTTTCCATTAATTTCAATACAATCGACTTTATGTTTTTCAAGATGCTCTTTCGAGCTTAAACATTGGAGACAGTACATACAGAAATGCTTTCTTTCCTTGTGCTTCGTTTGATTGTACATGAATTTGTTGAAATCCTTTATTAAACAATAATGTTTCACCCCTCCCCTGGTTATTAAGAGTAGATTCAAACAAGAGTTAAACTTTTCTTTTGAAACGTAAATCACATACGGTTGCCTTTCTTCATAACCGAAGACATTAACACGAATATTATTCTGTTTCTCTATTTTGTTGTATTGTTTCACAGAAACGGGAAACTCAATTCCCGAGTAATCCAATTTTTCTACATATTTTTTATCACACTCTTTTATTCTCTGTGGATTTTCGTTTTGTGGCAAGAGCTGACGAATGTGGCACCAACGAAAACATTCATTGTCATTATTTTTCATGTTTATAATCCCTTTAGCTGGGTTTTGCAGCTCTTTGGGTAATGGAATATATGAAGAACCTCTGAGTGGTTTGTACCTTACAACATTGATGAAATGACCATCAACTGATTTAATTGTCCAACCAGATCCTTCTGAAATCCATTGCTGAATCATATTTACAATCTGTTGTTGTGTTATCTGCAATAAGTTTGCGATCTCTGTCTCGTTTGTTACTGTTTGTGGCTTTGCATTGAAATAAGCCTCCTTTTCAATCAACTTGTCTCCATTCTGTTTTTCAAACATAATCTTCAACGTTTCATTGAATTTGAGACCTTTCATCTCATTCAGAATCTTCAATAGATTGTTCTTAATCACTGAACGGGTGTTCTGAAGTTGAATTAATGGGTCTTGTCTGTTTATGAAACCAATTTCATATGATCTTGTAAACCCTCGCATGGCTTGTTCTTTTTGTGTGAAAGTTGGTTCAGCCACTTTATTAATATTTTCCAACCACTTTCTCCATTTAATATTTTTTTCATTTTGCTCTTCAATCACTTTATCAGCATTTTTCAACCACTCTTCCCAATTAATAACGTTTTCAGTCGTTTTTTGAATTACATTTGGTAGCTTATTGAGTGTTGTTGTGACAACTGTTGGTTTGAGGATGGGGACGTTAATCTCAGGTACTTTACCAAATAATCTAGGGCGTTGTCTTGGTCTTGGTTTATAAGTCCTTTGTGTTTGATTCAAAAGCAATTCGATAAGTTTTGATTTGCTAAGTTTCTTCAAACTAGCTTTGTTCATTTCTATTTGTGAATCCATTCTTCTTATTTTATTATATATAATAATTTTTTAAATTTTTTTCATTTCACGTTTCACGAAATGAAAAAGTTTAAGCAAAAGACAATCTGACCTTATTTCCATCCTTATCCACAAACTCATTTCCACAATTTATGAAATAATGAGCCGAACCATAACTTTTACCCACCACTTTCGAACATTGATAGATGCTTTTGCATTTTGTGACAACCTGTGTTTCAACATTGGTAATCAACACCTCCCTTGCGTTACTTGGTTTGTTATACACTTCTTCGTTAAGATTTAACGCTTTTGCCAGCTCTACTTTTGAGAACTTATGCGCGTTTTTGATTTTTTTTCCAACAGCCATTTTTCGAAGCTCTTGAAAAGTCATATATGTCACCATTTTATTATAGTATAATATTTTTTTAAAAAAATCATTTTTACATCAGATTGTTAATATCTACCCAGGAATTGAATTTTTCTGGGTAACCGCTCCACTTCACCAAAGCTTTACCTTTTCGAGCGTCTCGTCGAATTACTTTCTCAATACGGTAAACGTCTTGAACAGCCTTCTGCATCTCCTGTTCATAAAAAGAACCTAATATCTCCTCACCTCTGAGATCTTTGAGTCTGTAAGTGATCGGATTGGTGTATTGTATCTTGTCGACTGTAAAAACTTCTTCTGTCCAATTGGCTGTGTATCCTTTGTCAAAGACAGGACGTTTGTACTTAGATATTCTGACCTTATCACCAACTCTGTATTTTGACTTTGTTGAGATTGGCTTCATATCACCGTATAGATTGAAGTAAACAACTCCTTCATTCTTCTTTTTACTTGCTTCTGTAGGCGTCATCTTTATGCTTGAATGTTCAGTGTTGTTATACTGTTTCACTAATTTTGGTAGCATGTCAAGATACTGTGTATTCCCCTGAACAGTAAACTGTTTCCACATTTTGGTTTTGATTGTACGGTTCCATCTTTCGCAAACTGACGACTTTTCCTCATTCTCAGTTGAGTACAAGGTTATTTTATTCTTATCAAGTAGTTCCTTAACATGTTTGTTGTAATACTCTTTCCCTTTATCAGTCCAAAGATATTGTGGTTTACGCCCCTCTTTGAATATTGTTTTGAATGCATTCATAACGGTTTCACCCTTTTTATCTTTTAATGGGACGATCCAACCATATTTACTAAACACATCGAGTACCATGAGAAGATATCTATAACCCTTATTCCATCGACTGAATTTTTGCATCTCAACGATATCTGAACACCATGCCTCGTCAATATGGTTTACAATTACACGCCGCCGGGTGAAGTTACGCTTTATCGGTTTATGAAGCTCATCAGCTAATTTTTCTTGCCAGTTTTCTTCACTCGACGGCCTTTTCAGTTTAAACCAAGACCAAGTTTTTGCTTTGTGTTAATCATATTTCGCGCCATCCAATGACCCCATTGTCTCTCATTATAAGGAACAGAATCCAACGATTTGACCATTTTCCTGTCGGCTTTGTTTTTGCATTTTTTATCGTCTCTGCAAACCGAATAATCGACATCGTGTTGCATCGACACGGCATCAGTTCTGCCGGTTGGTTTGTCAAAAATCTCGAGAATCTCTCCCGTTTTTGGATCCCATCTCACCTGATTTTCAAGATCGTTGTATGGACCTGTGTATTTGTGTCCTGGAAGAGTCCAGCCACCTTTTGGTTTAGGGAGTTTTCCAATGGCTTTATGTATATCAAACCCACCTCCATCAAGTTCTTTTCTGTCGGTTTTATACTTTTTATTGGGTCGTATCTTTGTTGATAGTTGATTTAGCATCTCTGATCCTGTTTTTTGAATGAAAGGAGTTGCTCTTTCCAAAGCATAATCGAGAGCCTTTTTCTGAAGTTTTGGGTTCCTTAGAGCTTCACTACCGTAATATCTTCCCATTTCAACTGCTTTTTTTCCAAGCCAAGGAATACCGTGTTGAATTAACATATCAGTGCCGGTCGATGCTATTGTATTCAGAATGCCCGCCCCTTCAGACGGGCTAATTAGTTTCCCGTTTGTTTCACGAATCTAGTTTTAGTTATTCCACATTCAGCACATGTGCAAAAGAACATTAGTCGACCGTTTTTTGCATATTTATATCCTGAGGGTTCAACGCACTCAGTTTCTTTTCTTTGTTTTACGCAATACGTTTTCATTTACAATATGGTGGGAAATTTTTTCAAAATATCTTTCAATGAATCTCTCATTTTTCATGGTATCATTAACATCAAAGACTTGTAAAAGGTCGAAATACGATGAACCTTTGTTCATCTCATTCAAAAAGTATAAACAAAAATATCCGCAAGTGGTTGTACCCAAATCTTGTATCTGGTTATTTTGATGAATCAGAGTGAGATTCTTTTTCTCTGCATGATTCACAATTTCTTGAAATGGTGGCAACCCAAAACTGTCGAAATAATTGATTCTCCCATCCTTTACAAATGTTGCGACCCAATGACTTCCACTCATGTATGACGGCTCAAGATTGTAAATGAAAAACGCCATTTTGTGGTTGTGTGGAACAGTTTGTTCTCTTGATAAAACACCACCTTTGTCAATTGGAATTCCGAGATGTCGGCACCATTTTATCAAATCGTGATTGCTCAATGGTACATTTTTGCGGAATTTCAAAGAATTGTTCCCAACAGTGGAATCCCTTTGAATGGACTGTTTTTCCCAAGGAGCAACCCTTCCCCCAACTTTTTTTTTTTCCCTCCGCCAAAGTTTTCCCATGTTCCATAAAATGGAGGCGGTGGTTGATATTTTCCGATTCTGGGAGCCGATCCACCATCTTTCAAAGGGGGTTTTCCAATTCTTGGAACTCCTCCTGAACCACCCACCATCTTTTTGAAAGCTTCAAGAGCGAGTGGAACACCGATCGACGCAAGAAGAGTGCCGAGAAAACCACCGGTTTGTTTTTTTGTTGGTTTTATATGAACACCGGAACCGGTTTGGATTGCATTGATAATATCTCTTTTTTGTTTTTCACTCAAGAGATGTTTATTTGCGATGAGTTGATCTATTTTAGAATTTGGAATGAGGAAACCGCCAGTTTGTGAACCACCGGATATCTTTTTAACAACCTGAGATGCTCCTTCGGAAGCGACACCGGCGAGAGCTGATAATCCAAGTGTTTTTGCCAATGTCGGTCCGAAAGTTCGACCGAGTGACAAAATTGAACTCAAAAGTGAACCACCGACCTGTTTTCTGATATTGGTCTTGGACAGTTTTATTTCCATTCCTTTATTCATATTGCGGTTCTTTTCCAACCTTTTAACGATCGTTGAAGGAACAAGAAGAGTATCACTTCCTCTGAGGGCATCATTTTTAAACCTCAGTTTGATTGTTTCACGGTTGTGAAAAGCTTTACTAAGTTTCATTTTCTGAAAATCAGAAAGTGTGACATTTATTTCGTATAGTTCTGTAGACATTTTATTTTATTGATGAAAATAAAATAAATTCACAATTTTTTCGAATCAAGCAATCATGAGTTCAATGGCAGTCGGCACCACATTCAATCAGTTTTTCTATATTCCGAGTGACAGAATCTTTTGTTAAGTCAGTTATTAATGAATAATCCAAAACTATTTCCATTCCTTTATACTCATTATTTCGTTTACTTTCCAACCTTTCAACGATAGTTGGATGAAAAAGAATATAATAATTTTCCATCATTTCATCAGCCGTTGAATTTACAAAAAGAGTATCATTTTTTAACCTTTCAACGAAAGTTGATTTATCATTTTTTAACCTTTTTAATGACTTTGAAGGAATAAGAAGAGTATTACTTCCTCTGAGGGCATCATTTTTCAACCTCAGTAAGATTTTTTCACGGTTGTGAAAAGCTTTACAAATTTTTTCTTTCTGATACTTTGAAAGTGTAACATTTATTTCGTGTAGTTCTGTTTCCATTTATTTTATTTACGAAATAAAATAAATTCACGATTTTTTTTTAAATCAAACCATCATAAGTTCATTTCCAACCTTGTCAACAATAACCTCTTTTTCGTAAAATACAATGGCATGAGCTCTCACATTAGCTGTTGGTGCTGCATTCAATCTGTAGTTCAAAATCAGTTGTTTTGGGTCTCTAGTGATAACCTCTTTTTGGTAGGTTAGATCAAAATAGACAAGACCGTAAAGAGATGCAAAATTATGAACATTTAATTGTGTTCCTGTGTTCATATCATTCTTTCGAAAAGCATAAGACATTAGATCGTTGAAGATTCTCACTTTTGAATCGGCATCGTACTCTAATTCAGGATAAAAAGTACTGTTTCCATACTCCAAACGACACGATGCAAGAGAGCTATTGTTATCGGCTGCATTCAGCTTGAAAGTATTAAAAATGTAAGGAGTTCTCTCAGATTCCTCATTGTTTGGACCATCAGTTCTCTGTAGATAAATGAATACATGTTTAACATTGTCAATGGCCGGGTTAATTTGAAACATGTTTTGAACTGCTCTTGTATCTGCACTCTGAATATACATATCTTTCATGTACGTCCATTTGGTTGGTTTGAGAAAATCTTCCACAAATTCACCGTATGCACTATCTTTAGGAGTTAATCTTGGAAGCCAAAGATAAAGTCTTGTAACAACCACCCGCCCATCATCAGCAGCGGCCGCTTTGTGAATCAATTCATCATCACCATTCAAATCCATTTCAAATGTGATCTGCATGGGAGGAAGCATTTTGTCTTCCAATTCCTCAAAGAAACTGTATCTGTTCAACGGAATGATTTCATTTATGCTTTTGGCTCCACCACCGCCATTGTTCTGGTTTGCTTGAGTTAAAATTCGCCTTGCTTCAAAACCCGAATTTGTATTTGCTGTTGAATCTTCTGTGTCAAGATACCAAAAACTATTTTTGCCACTGACCTGCTGAAATCATCACTATACTCCAGCAAATTTTTGACATTTGTGATTCTATGAATGTTGTCACTATCATACACTGTTTTACCAGCAGATTTGATAACCATGTGTTTGATGAGAGAATGTGACCCATTAATCATCGAAATTCGGTCAGCAGCTGCAAAACCAGATCCATCAGCTTTCTTTTGAAGCTCTTTGGTTACCTCGAAATATCCGTTGAAATAATCAAAAAAAGTGGATCTGTCGGTTATTGTGAATTTATATCCTGTTTTTTTCTGAGTATTGTTGTTTCCAGGTTGTTCAATGATATTGTCAGGGGAAAATCTAACCATTTCATATCTCTGTAGTTTATCACTTGTTCTGAAAGTCATCTTTTATTTATATGTTTGAAACTTTTTTATTTTTTGTTTTTTTGTTTTTATGCCACTTCCAGAAATCAATCTATTCAATATCACGTTGTAATCTTCTTCTTTTTCTTTTTTTGTTGCTTTTGGAATTTGTTTTCCCAAAGACTGAAGGTCTTTAATGAAAAGATGACCTGATTTTTCAGCAACTTTTTCAACAACTTTTTTACCAATTTTATCACCAGCACTTTCTATTCCCGATTTCAAAGCTTTTTTAGCAACAGGTTTTAAAACTTTATCCACAATCATTTTCATTGGTTTGAAAATATTATCCACAATTAAACCTGATCCTTTATGTTTGTAAACAAATCTTCCAAGACTTGGATGAAAAATTCTTTTGTAATTGTACGTCGGCATTTTATAATTATCTTTTATTTTTTTTTTCTCTCAAAATCAGAGAAAATGATGTATCTGCGTCATTCAAATCTATTATTCGTCGTTTACCATCAGTAATGTATACCCGCAGGGTGTTTATGATATACTTATTCACTGGATAATATTGAACTCTCAATGGCTCTTTAGTAAAAGCATAAGATGGTTGTAAATCATTTGTGCTAAAAGTGTAGATAATATCTGTCTCATGCTCATCAACGAGACTTTCTGAAATAAGATCACAATGTATATTCAAAATTTCTGTATCTTGACTGAGATTTGGTGTGTAGTCACCAACATTTTCAGAACTGGTTAAAATTCGTTTGTTGAATCCAATCAGATCGCCAAAATTCGATGTTGTAAGGTCCAGTCGGTAGTTTGTTGCCAAATTTACTGTTGTTTTGAAAGTTGTGTTGTTGAATTGCAATGTAATTGGATATGTGGTCGAGCTTGAAGTTGTTATTTTTGTCTGTTGCTTGATAAAATCATTGAAACTGATATAATTCCATGTGCCCGGTGGGAAGATTATATCTCTCCAAGTTTTTCCACCATCTGAAGAGTATTTTATTTTTTGGTTGTTCAACTCTGATTTGATATTAAACCATGTGAAAGACATGGATATAATTCGACCTAAACCAAGTTCATATTGTCTGTTTGGATCAAGTATTATTGGTTGATTATATCTGATTGTGAAATCGCTCGGTTTGTTTTTTTTTTGTTTCTTCTTAACGTTGTGAGAAGATAAAACTAATGTAGTATTCATTTATTTTACATGAAAAAGTTTTTATAAATTTTATTGTATTTATCTTTGCTAATTATGTAATTTCTCAACAAAATATCGAGAATGGCAACACCTGTGTTTCTGAGTTCAATGCTATTGTTTCCAGCATCAATCGAACCGACTATCAATCCCAATTTTTTGATTGCTTCTTCGGGATTGATGAAAACTGCGATGGCTTTTCCACCTCGTTTTGTTTTCTTTCCTTTGAGACCGGAACCTTTGAAACTCTTCAACTTATTTTTGTTGAAATTGATATAATCGTTGAGAACTTTTCGAGAGTCGTCGATGACCTTTCTTCTGAACTGTGCTTCAGATTGGGTTATCAAACCTTTATTCAACTGCTTTGTAATGTGTGTTTTGTAACCTGGGAGTTGTTGTCTTTTCTTGACTGCATTTTCTATTTTCTTTGATAAGAAAGAATGTCTTGTTTTTTCTGTCATATCTTCTCTTTTGAGTTGTGCTTCAATATCATCATAGTTGGTCAATCCAAGTTCATCTAAAGTCTCATTTATTCTATCTTCTTCAAAAATCTCATAATCTGGAACTTCATCTTCTTCATATTCTGGGGGGTCTTCAAGTTGTTGCATATACTCAGGATTGACATATATTTTCTTTTTTCCTGTTTCCAAATCTTTGAGAACATCATCATAGGAGGGTGGTTTTGGAACAAGCTGTTTAGTATTTTCTGGTTCATGAAACAAATCTTCAAGATTGTAATCTGGTATTTCTTCATCATCTATATTGATACCATAATCTGGAACCTCTACTTTTTTCCTTTGCAACCGTTTTTTAAAAGGTTGAGGTTGCGTCAACTCCTTCAAACCGGATGTTATCGGTTTGAAAAGCTTCTCTGCTTCAACATCACTCATTGTATCGGTTATTTTCTTTTGTTTTAGCGTTTCTCTAATAGTATTGACATCTCGACCTATTTTCGATCTTTTTTCAGCCATTTCTTTCCACTTGAGGAGACTCATTTTATTTCATTGAAACAAAAAATATTTTTTTTGTTTCAATTGAATATAAAAAAGCTCGCATGGCGTGTCGCATGGCGTGTCGCATGGCGTGTCGCATAAAATTATTCAGAAAAATTCTATTGTAAATTAATAAAATGGAAATACCAAACTATGATGTGAAAGGTGATAAAGACAGTAATTTCACCCAATTATATCCTTTCATGCCAGATAGATGCTTCAGAATGTTAATCTGCGCTCCGAGTGGGAGTGGTAAAACCAATCTTTTGCTTCACATGATAAACAAACCCCTATTATTTTTTGATAAGATTTATCTATATGCTAAAAACTTACAGCAAAACAAGTATCAATATTTGTTGAAAAAATTTGAACCTCTTTCGAAAAAATATGGTTATAATATTATTGAAGATAGCAACGGTGAGATAATTCCTTTACATGAAATGGATGATGGAAACCAAAAGTTAATCATTTTTGACGATTACTTGAACACTGGAGCGAAAAATGATCGAGAAATACGAAACTATTTCACGAACTCTCGAAATAAAAATTGCAGCTGTATCTATCTGTCTCAGTCTTTTTACAATACAGACAAAACCATCAGATTAAACTGTTCCCATCACTGCATTTTCGATTTTCCAAGCAAGAATGAACAGAGTAGGATATGTCAAGAATTGAACGTTAAGAAAGACGACTATCTCTTGGCAACAAATGAACCATATACTTTTCTATATGTTGATAAGCCACGAAAATTTAATGCAAAAAATTTTACTGAAATAATTTGAATATTTAATAAATGAGTTTTTACAACGGAGTATTGAATTTTAATCATTTTATGAATTCGAGAGGTCTCAGAGGTTTACCTGGTATTGGGTTCAAATTAGATGCTAATAATGATTATGATATGCAGAATAAAAAATTAGTGAATGTAAAACAAGGAACCAATAATAATGATGTGGTTACAAAAAGCCAGTTAGATAGTGAAATAGCTAAGATTCCAAGTGTGGATATAACTCAGTTTGTGAAAAAGACAGGAGCAACTATGAACGGAGACCTAATTTTACAACCACAGTCGTACCCAATTCATGGAAACACAAATAAAGCCATCTCTTATAACACAGCTCGGAATATATTCTTGAGTAAAAAAGAAGGTGGGTCTATGCTTCAATCTTTGGATATGAATAACCATTTTGTTACAAATGTCAAAGACCCAGTCAATGCAGATCATGGAACGAATAAGAATTATGTCGACAATTCAGTAAAAAATAAAGCAGACCTTTCAAAGACAATAAAACAAACATTTCAAGGTAGATTACAGGTCCCTGATTTCAATTCAGGGCAAAATGATGGATTAGATATCGTGAACCTTAATTTTATCAACAATACATTTCTAAATAAAAAAACTGGGGGTACTCTCAGAAATCCAATATCATTTCTCAGTTCTGCACCAAATAATAATAAACAGATTCACAACCTTGGAACACCTAGATATAATAGTAGCGCCGCAAACAAACAATACGTTGACAGTGAAATAACAAAAATACAATCTATTAAAAAAGATGGTTCAGTTTCGATGACCGGAGATTTGAATCTGAATAACAATAAAATTATCAACCTGAAAACCGATTCAAAAAATTCGAAATCTGCAGTCAATGTTGAGTTAATGGAAAATGAAATAACAGATTTGAGAAATCTTGTCACCCAAAAAATTCATGAATCTCAGATTATTAATTCAGGACAAAAAAAAGACGCCTTCAGATACTTGATGGAAAACGACGACGAATCTTCAAGTGAATTAAATATTCAGGTTTTGGGTATTGTTGATTTTTCCAATTCTCCACATCAAATTAATAAAAAAGCTTACCAACTTAAACTCCTGTTTCAAAAAAGCTCACCAAACCAGTACCAATCACGCCTCGGTTTTAACCTTTTTAAACTTCCAGTCGGTTACTATACTTTAGTCGTTGAATGGTTTCCGCCGGAAATGAATGAGTTGAGTGTGGCAGTGCAAGGCACTACGATTTCAATTTCTAATTATGCAACAAAAACATTCGAAAACTATACCAAAACAGTTATCAATTTTCACCGATGGGGTAGCTCACCTCCACAATTTATTTATCTCGATCTACACGGTACAGTTACTTTTCCATCACTTTTAACAATTGGACATTTAATTGTTTATGGTGTAAAAGAAACAATTTCAAACGTTGACCCAAGTGTCTATGACACCGCTTTTGTAATTGAAAACGGAAAAATGGTGATGGAAACAGATTTATCTTTAAACGGGCATAATTTGAGTGGTTCCGTTTATTACATAAATGGATATTTAAATACTAAAAACGGTTACGCATTTTTATTAAACGGTTTCGATAAATTACTCTTTTTAAACGATGTTCAAATAATGAATATAACAGTTTTCTATCTCAAACACAAAAATAAATATCCACTTGTTAAATTAAAAATTAGAAAACACACTCAAAATTTTAATGATTCAATACATTTATTTAATTCAAATAATGCAACTCGAACACAAAAAATAAATATCAATTTAAACCTGTCGTTTAGTTATTTAATTGTGGAATTGAATACCCTTTTTCCACCAGGAGAAGAATTCTTACTATTAATGGAATATAGAGCGTCATAAACATTTTTCAGTTATTATATAGCACAAGTTTACTTTTCTAAGAAATAACAAACTTCACTAATAAACTTTACTAATAAACTTTACCAATAAACTTTACCAATAAACTTTACTTCAAATACAAGTTCATCTGATATTACATAACAATCTGATGACTCATTTTCCTCGGGAAAGTCCCTGTGGTTTTCAAGACAAAAAACTGTCTAACGCGTTAGAAAAACAATTGAAAAACTTAATGACTTATTTTCCTCGGGAAAGTCCCTGTGGTTTTCTGGCAGAATCTATTTGCCGTTCATAAAATCAAATCAACTTTGACATATTAACAAAAAACAGATGCGTCATATGATGAGACTAATCAAAAGTGAAAAACATCAAATTGGGAGCTATGTGGTGGATAAAATATCACTCAGCTGCTTCGATGATAAAAGATATATTCATAAAAATGGTGTGACAAGTTATGCTTACGGCCATAATAGACTTCGTAAAATTTTAGCCAAAAATTTGGTGAAAATTGAGTGAGAATTTGACTAGGTGCGCTCGCGTGCTTTTATCAGTCAAATCTTCAGTCAAGTGTGTGTGTGTGTGTGTGTGTAAAGATTTGACTGGGTGTGCTTCCAGTCAAATTTAGGTGAAGATTTGACTGGGTGTGCTCGCGTGCTTTGACTGGAAATAATTTCTCTTTAATTTGACTGAAGATTTGACTAGTGTGCTGGTACCCCCGCGGCCAAAATCTCGGCGGGATCCCGGCGGGAATCTTGGCCGGAGACGGGATTCCCGGCGGCCAAAATCTCAACTGGGAATAATTTCTCTTTAATTTGACTGAAGATTTGACAAGTGTGCTGGTACCCCCATTTCATAAACTACTTGAAAGGAAAACGCGGAAAAGACGTGACCTTGTTCGCGGGGAAACAATCCAACTGAAGGAAGCTTGTCAAAAAAAAATCGTCCCAAATCGTCACTTAGGACCTGCTTGCCCACTTGTGAAACACGCCCAGCTGATGACTGTGGATGGCGAACTTTGAGTCTTTTTTTCGTTACATGTTGAAGGAAACAAGCATAGGTGGTATAACAATTTGAAAAAAAAACTGTCTAGTTGACTAAAAACATTGAATAAGGGAAATACTGTGAAATACTGGGGAAAATCAGCGGTTTATAAATGGTACTGTCATACGATCACGAGGCAACATTTTAGCGCCAAAAAAATTCAGCAACTCGGACAAAAATGTGAAGAACAAAAGTAAAAGAAGACAATATTGAAAAAAACCTTGCCACGCGCTCGACTCGACCCAGTATGCCTTGCGCCTCTCATTCAGCACGGGGTTAAAAATATAGCGCTCAACACGCTGCGCCACGAAGTTCGAGATGCAAATTGAGGCAACTTTAAAGGATTAGATTCCTTTGTTATTCAACGCTTCAAGTCGACGCCAGTTGCAGTCGATAATGTTTTGAACTGAATGGACAGTGTTTACGGACAGTGAAATATATGAGAAAACTTAAGAAAAATAATGTGGTGTTAAAACACAGAAAACTCGTGTAACAGCTTAAGTTTTCATAAACGTCTTTAGGTTTTGCATTTATAGGTTTTGCAATATTATTTAAAGAACGAACGTAAAAGAAGACAACAGTGAAAAAAAAAAACTTAGCCATGCCTGCGACTCGAACCCGGTACGCCTTGCCCCTCTCATCAAGCACGGGGTTAAAAATATAGCGCTTAGCACGCTGCGCCACGCAGTTTCACATGCAAATTTCAATGACTTTAAAAGATTAGATTCCTTTGTTATTCATATCGACTTTGGTTTGTGCCACTTCATTGACTTCATGAAACAAAGAACTTAATCGGTTTCTTTTGTTTTCTGTTTTAAACAAAAGACAACAGAAGACGCCGAACGTGTTTTTTGGCCCGTGTTTTCTCAAAAACTAAAGCACAAAACAGCAAAAAAAATACGGGGCAATGTTAACTACATAAAACTAAGCCTGTATGCGAGAAATCAGCAATTTTTGAGCAAAATAAAAAAAAAACACTCAAAAAGTCACTTAGCATAGTGTTATCCCAAGCCCTTCAATTGTAAGAAAGGAATCCATTATCCCAAAGCATAAATGAACTTTTCACAGTTTACTTGTCTGTTTTTAATAGAAAAATTGTGATGCAGACATTTTTCTCAACAAGAATCAAATCACTGCGGTTCACAGGATGATATTCACAATCGTGAAAAAACCTTGGGCCTCCATGAAACTCCAAAACCTTTAAGGGGAAGACAGGTTGAATTACAGACTGCTCTGGTGTGGCTGATACGGGAGTAGAGGCTACATGGTTTAGATGAAAAAGAGGTGGAAATCAACATAAAGCTTGATGGCAGACCATTTTGGGGTAAGCAAAATTCATTTTAGGTCCCTGTATTATTATTATTATTATTATTATTATTTATTTATTTATTTATTTGTTTATTTAATCTTAATTACCCAAACAGTTAAATAAGAGATCTTAGTTTCTTACTGAAACTAGGTAAGTCACAGAACCTCACAAAGCTCGAGGGCTCACCTTTTCATTATGATCTTGAATGAGGTACAAGACAATAAGGAAATTTCAGGGAACTACACTATACTGTCAAATATGTGCACGAAGCTATTAAATACATTTTTAATCGATTATTTTAGTGGCTGACAAAACCTTGCAAAGCTCTGGCTGGAAAGGCCTTTAGCCCATTCAGCATATTGCTTGGACTTGTGTCCAACTATCAGTATGTACATTAACACTGTATGCAGTCACTCATACCTGATTCTCCACCTTGTTTCAGGGAAAGATCAAGTAATGGTTGGTCTTGTGACTATTAACACCCCATTTTCTTCCAGTCAAAGTTGCAAGGCAGTCTTTCCTCTTGCAATAGCTAACTGCAAGGAAACAAGGTTGGTATATGTTAACTTTACTATATACAAAATTTGTCTGTTATAAAAAAAAACAGGAAAAAAGAAAACAGAATGCCATGAATAATTAATGAATATCTCTAAATCAGATACAGATTTTGTCTTTTACATTTTGTCTTTTACATAAACTCTCCATTCAATTTTCTCATTTAAATTGGTTTGCATCGCTAAGATAGTCTTCAACAAATATGAGAACTAACCTAAATTTACATTCAATCAGTTTCGAGATGAATTTAAAGACCTGACTGCAAGAGCAACTAAACTGCAAGGTTACTCTTCGTGTTTGACCTTTCATCTCCTATCTGGTTGGTTGCAACACAATAAACATTTCAGGAATAATTTGTAAATGTTAAAGATTTTCTGGCTTTGGCTGTAATCATCATTACAATGTAATCATAAGTTAAATGAAATATTAATCAGCCAGCAACATAGAGATCTGCAACTTATATTTTTATTTCTTATTTCACAGGCGAAACTTCGAACCGCTCCTGACAGATCTAGCTGCTCAGAAAAAACAAAGGGAAAGGAGTAGAGGCTTGCCTTTTCTGCACTGCTATCAGAGTAAGTTAAGTTAGCTTAAGTTTACTGTTTCTGTTTTATTTTTCTGTTTAATTTTTCTGCTTGAAACTAGATTCCTCCAGGGTACAATTTTTATTGTTGACAAAATTCTACAACAATTGTGATAATGCATGATTAAGTTCTATATGTTTTATTTTATTAGATGAGATTTGTGGAGCTTTATTGGAGCACACTCATACAGTTGTGGATGAAAAGTCATGTGGAATTCCACTGACGTATAATTTCCCTCAGGTACTAATAATTTCATAGACATATAAGTAATTTAGTGTTAACAAACTGCATGTTGTATAATAAGGAAGGGTATCGTGGTAAAGTTGTGTAACACTATTACACAATAGATGTCCCAGAGCACACATTAAATATTCCTGTTAATCTTGTTGGCCAGATGTTAGTTTATTTCCAAAGTAAATATGAAAATTACTGTCAGCCATGTTATTGATCTGTGTTGTCACAAGGGACCAAAATTAACGGTTTCCCTCAGACCAGCGAATAAGTGTTAATTATTTTATCTTAATTATTTTTTCGTCATAGAGCAAGTCAACTGTCGATACCATTATTCAAAAGGGTACAAAAAGGACCCAACCAACCCTTTGGTGTTCGCTGGATGAAGGCTTGCCACACCAACTATTTATAGTCATTGATAAAGTCATTTTCATCGAGCTGTCAGAGCCCAGTCACCTTCATGGAATCCTTGTTCTTTTGGCTGTGTATTTTTCATTTGACGTATGTTATGATAAAAGACAGGAAACAATTTTCAGATTTTTTGAAGAATTTGTATTGGGTATCCGCCCAGCCAAGAAATCTGCTCGTTACAGCGAACTTTGCAAGATGTTGATGCCAGAGATAAGTGAACTGTAGGCTATTTTGCTGACTGTCAATATAGTAGAGTTTTCATTAAATTTGGGTAATTAGAGATAACAACAGTTCTTAATGCCATTCACTCCCATGATCTGAGTGTAACTTCTCCTTGATGGTTAACATACTTTTTTTCAAATTAAGTACTGAGAATTTGGTATTATTACATCAGACAGCAATCCTTTTGTTGATTTTTTTCTTAATTTCATCACCTGTCTGGTTGAAAGTGTACTGCTAATGTATGGAGTGAGAGGGCTTAAGGTGGCCTGCAGGTATTAATTAGGCGATTTCTTTGATTTCTTTGATTTTTGAGGCTCTGGAGGGAATAATTTTTAACAACAAAGAATAATCTAAGGCTGATCAGCAAGCAAGTACTAGACAGAGTAAAAAACAGCATCAGATCCCAAACTAACGCCAACCAATGGAGAAACACACGCTCTGTTATCGATTGGTAAGTGACATTCAGAGTTATCTTTATAATGTCCATTATTATTAATGCACTGTTAGCACTAAATGGTCACATTTGTTAATCAGTTACTGCTGGACAATTTGTTCATTTCTTGGTGGCCCTCAAAAAAGCAACCCAGGCTGATTTCACTCTTCTGTTTATAAGTTGATATTGCTGTTATTCAAGAAAGAGGGCAGTTCTGATAACAAGAGCTACCGGTAATAAGCACTACCACCATGATTGTGTAAGCAATTTATTGTTTTCTTGGTAGCTGTTGGAAACATTTTCCTATAAGGCCAACCCACCCACCCCCTCATCTCCCTCCAACCCCCCCCCCCTGTTGTGTTGTTACTACATTAATCAACTCAGGTTGGATACTTTTGTGACAGTTGTTTACAGGACACAAAACATCTTCAGTCAGACTTTGTTTATTGCTGTATTACATGTTTATACAAGGTTGTTAACACTGAACTTTTAAATCGTTTCAATTTTCTGTGCTAACTAAATGCAGAGAAGCAAATGTGATACTAAGTTTTATTACATGTAGCCACAAAATGCAAAGTACTCTGCACAGCTATCAGATGAAACCTGCAAAAGGAAAAAAGAATGTTGATATTACATAAAAGGCAATAAAATGGTATGTTGAGTCTAAAGGCTTTCCATTTTCTGTGTTAAATAATTTTATTTCTAGCAACTTTTTTCAATGCAATCTGATCAAAACATGCAACGTTTACATTGTAAAGGTGTTGCCAATTCTGAATTGTTTAGTGGGACTTGGGTAGGTGGTGGCATTTGGGATAAGGTGGGGTGGGATGAAGTGGAGTGATAGAAACTTTTTAAGGCTACCTGTCAAAATTGCCACTGAGGTGCATATAATTCTGTTGGATATACAACTTACAAAATTTGTTTATGGCATTTCTTTAGACAAACAATGAGATTCATAATGATAGGAATTGATCAGGTAATGCTGTGTTTTTTGCAAACAATGTTACTAGTCTTAACTTATCAAAACAGAGAGGCTGCAAATGGTTAAATTAATTAATAACCTGTTGAAGTGCTATTTCAAAGCATCGTTTGGGATACTTGTCACACACACCGTGATGCCTGTGAAGCCATGACTTCCCATCTCCAAAGCACAATTCAATTGGGTTCATATCAGGAGAGTATGGACTAATAAGGCAACACAAGAGCAATGGTTGTTGGCAGTTGTGACAAAATTCAGTTCTGATAAGGCCTGTCTTGCTCCAACTAATCCGTTTATAAAATATCAGTGCTGAACATTTTGCATATAATTTATTTTCCTCAGTTATAAAGGGTTTCGTTAAGTTTTGAAGTAGGAAGGTGCCAAAAGGAGAGTAGGCAGGCACAAAAGAATACAATGAAGCAAATTTCTTTATGTTAGATTTGAAAGTAGGTGGGTACTGACTCTTGTGTATCCTGGTACTGGTACCCAGGTCCCGCCATCTAATAAGAACCCTGAGTTATGCCACTCAATAAATGAAAAGGTGACCACTTTGAAAGAGGGCACCACAATAAACATCTGTACTCAGTAGCTGCATAGCTTTGGGGGATAGTTCCTAGTAGTTCTTTGCTTTGAGCATATGACATCTTTACATTATTTAGACACAGTATTTCCATCAGCCTTCAGTCAACTTCACTGGTGGAACATGTGCAAAATAAAATTACTACTTGTGTGATGTGCATGTTATTCTCATAACTTTCTGATTTAGTTGGAGGTACTTCTAGTCTAGGGGAAAACAATGAACTCTCTATCCCAGGAGTGGTCAATATGCAATTTCTCCTTACATTAATACACTACTGTCAACTATACAGGTGAGGAGAATAAAGAATATTATTAACTAGGGGAACTGAAATTGTCTGATGTAACACCTTACTAAATTTCAAAAGCAATGTATTGTAGTCAGTACGGAGAATTACTTTTCAGTTCATGAGACTACAGTAAGCACTTACGGTAGAAATACAGTCATTCCTCCTTTTTGACGTACAAGTTCGAACACCTGTTCTGAGTGATGAATGCGGCAGTTGTCCATCACGACGACAGAACACCTTTCCTTGTTAGCAAATGAGCCTACATGTGGCAGCACAAAATGCTCCATTGCATATTCGAACTGTTGTTTATTGTATGCTCCTTCAATAGCATGAGCAGCCTTTACACCATCCACTGCAATGGCACCTAAAACACTGTACCTTGTTCCCCTTGTAAAATTTCCTTTCCGGGACACCCTCATTCCCTTTAGGCCTTGGGCATATTTTGGCTAAATTTAAGTGATGAAAAATTTGTTCATATTTAGCAATTCAACTTATTTTCAGTCAGAGGGCGGGGAGCTGGTGCAAATGGAGGAAAGCCAAATTCTCCTCACCCTCCCCTTTTATGAAGCACATTTTGTTGATGACCCCCTCCCCTCTTACCCACTCACTCCTTCCTAATATGTATGCGTAAAATTATATGCCCCCCGCCCCCACTACCTTTTCTCTGGATAAAAATCCCCCCCCCCCCATTTGCACCAGCCCTTCCCACCCTCTCGGAGTATAAACTAAGCAACTGTTCTTTCGGCATTAGAGAAGTTTTGTACGCAGGGCTACTCTTATACCTGGAACGTTCTATCGTCTTTTGAAGACTTGTCAACAAATAACAATTCATGCTTGTTGAACTGGGCCATGTAGCGTCGAAAATTTGCTTGTTGTCTTTCATCTCGCTCTTTTGCAATCAATTGCAGCTAAGACAACGAATACACATATTACCTACCTGTAAGTACAACTGGTGTTTACATCAGTGTATAAATACCGGTATATAAGAACTAGCTGATGAAATTCACCAAAAGATCTGCCGAATTGCTTTTGATATATATGTAAGCAAAAAGGAAAGCTTATAAATAAAAAAATGCAGGACAAATCAACGTTCGGCGCCGTTTATATTTGGGTCTTCACACAAGGCTTTCTCAACATTTTCACGGTAAAAGGAAAATAAATTTTGTAATGACGAACGTTCAAATTTATTCTGCAGGAAACAAAAGTGCTACAATAATCCTCGCAAAGCATTTTTTCACCTGGATTCGCCTAGAAAGTACGGATAAGATAAGTAGCTTATTACTAACCTTTTTAACAGAAAGACCAATTCTACGCAAGCAGCGGCTCAGCGTTGGAATCGAATATGTTTCTCCAGTGCGGAAATAGATCCAATCGTGAAGTTCGTCCAAATACAACTTGGGGTATTGGTCGATAATAGAACGAATGAGCAAAATAGCTCTCCCTGTGTATATAAAATTATAAAAAACAATCCTTTGTGAACGTAGTTTTAGAAAGTGATACTGGATAACAATCTACAATACAACGTAATTACAGTTCATCTAAGCGATTCAAGCTTACCATCAATCAATCGCGCCTTTTTCCTGCGATTCAGCAAGTAGTCCACTCCTTTGGTCTCCGCGCAAAGTTTTAGCACTTTGTGGACAAATGTTTTTCCCATTTTCAACAAGCAAACTATCTCCCGTGGAGGAAGATGATGATTCACATACAAAAATATCACTCTCCACCGCAATGAAGTTCCATATTTGCGAGCCATATTTACGTTTGAAAATGGGCGCGCTTTTCCAATCGCTGTCGGCAGTCATCGGAAGCCACCAGAAATTTGATTGACAGCAGTGAAAAACGTAACCGTCGCGTGAGGTTTAAATTTCAGAGTTCGCATTTCACTGAAAACCGCAATAACATAAACAGTTCACAGAAAGCAATCCCATCCAAATGCATATCATGGGAACATTTAACAAGTAATGGAAATACTGTATCTATTGTAGGTGTTAACACAAGTTAAGAGAGGTTGTTTGATCAAGCTGTGTTTTTCAAAGTGCTTTTTAATTCAAGGTTAGTAACTGTTGATAGTAATGTTATCAATGTGTTACGAATTTTGCACAGGCAAAGGCTTGGTTTAAACAATATTTATTTTTCTAGGAATCATTAATGCAAAAATCGCAATGACACAAATTAGTAAATGACTACATCCTCCCAACTTTTACATTGCATCATTAGGGTCCACTTGTAAACACATACCGGTAACAACAGTATGAACTCATATTGACAGATATGCGAACTTTACTTTTTAAGGAGAGAAAAATGACTTCCTCAGGCACTTAGTCGGGCAATTGAGGAAGCCTCCGAGGCTTCCCAGGCTGTGCAAGCCCATAGGTAAGAATCTTGTACAACAATAATTGATCAACACCATAGCCCCGGGTTTTGCGCTATCCCATCAGCTTAGCAGTACAGCCGTTTTGAGTTACCTATAAAGTCTTTTCTTTGCAATAAGTTCCCTTTCTCCTTTGAGTCCCCCTTCCCACTTACTCACTATAATACTGCAAGTCAAATAATTCCCCTAGAAACAGACGTCGTTTATAAAAACGTCACATACCAGCAACCAAAAACAAGGATTTAACGAGTAATAAGCAGTGCCACTGGCCTTTTTTAAAAAAGGTTGCTTCAGTGATGCATGTTTCATAGACTGCATAGCATCAGGATCGTTAACTTTATGGCTGCTTTTCTCTAGCTATTAATCCTAAAGCAAGAGCAATTGTATATTTTTTATCTCCTGGAGTGCTTTCTGCGAGAAAAGTGATCAATACATGTATTTATAGCAAACCTGATGCTTTGGGGTCTATGCAACAAGGATCATGCATCATCCATCACTGAAGCAACCTTACTTGAAATAGGTGTATAACTGCCCAATTTGGTTTTAAATCGAAAGATACACTTCATTTCCCTCAGCAAGTGAACACCATGCCAGTCTGTTGATGTGTGACTAATTTCAACGGCTTATGCAAATTGGTGTTGGTTTTGGTGTGTGCCTCTTCAAATGATATTCATTTGCCCTGGTTTTGCGATAAAAGGGAGCAAAGCGAGCTTCAACTAGATCATGAAGCAACCAAGCGAGCGAGAGGCCTTCTAACTGAAAGAATTAAAGGGCCTGGGAAAATCTAATCGTGTTGTTGAGTGGTGAATTGTTCACGGGTTAGAAGTGTGCTTAAATCTGATGATCAACCGGGTACTTTCAAATGCACGCGCACACAACGCAACACTTGTCCTTTCATTCACAATGCAGACAAAATATCAGGACCCAGGCGATCGACTAAAATCACTGATTGCCTTACAGGTACCTCCGCAAATGTTATCTATTGCATAACATGCACTTTATGCAAAAAGATATACATTGGTGAAACAGGGAGGAGGGAACAGATCTCATGGATATACCCACCACGACTCCCCAAACTAAGGAACGACGCTACAATAAAACAACAAAATGTCACCTGCACTCATTTGCCACCATACGCCTATGATTGGCCTCATTTGCCTCCACATCTCTCATCTCTCTTCATATGCTACATAATCGTTGATATGCCTGCATTTCCATTCTTTTGCCTACATCTGCGTTCAATGTCTTCATATGCCTTCACGTGCTCTCATTTGCCTTTATATGCATTCATGTCTTCATTTCCCTTCATTTGCCTTTGTTTGCCTCCAAATGCCTCCTTGTATGCTTCCATATGCGTTCAGCTTCATTTCCTCTCATTTGTCTACATCTGCACAATTACCTTCATATGCCTACATATTCGTTCATATGCTTCATTTCCACCCATTTGTCTACATGTGCCTTCATATGCCTTCATTTGCGTTTATGTGTTCATATGCCCTCATCTCCCTTCATTCGAATACAGGTGTCTTCAATTTCTTTCATTTGCCTTCATGTCCTCACACATTCAATTGCCTTCATATGTCTACATATGCATTCATGTGCTTTCATTTCTACCCGTCTACACCCGCCTTCATTTGCCTTCATCTGCCTCCATTTCTTTACATGCATTCATATGCCTTCATTTCCCTTCACTTGCCTCCATCTACCTTCATTTGCCTTAGTATGCATCCACATGCGTTCATTTGGCTTCATTTCCCTTCATTTGTCTACATCTGCCTTCAATTTCCCCCATTTGCCTTCATTTGTCTTCATATACGTACATATTCGCTCATATGCCTTTATTTCCACCCATTTGTCTACATCTGCCTCCATTCGCCTTCATCTGCCTCCATTTGCCTTTATATGCATTCATATGCCTTCATTTCCCTTCATTTGTCTACATCTGCCTTCAATTTCATTCATATGCCTACATATTCGTTCATATGCTTATTTCCACCCATTTGTCGACATCTGCCTTCATATGCCTTCATGCGCCTTCATTTGCCTTCATGTGTTCATATGCCTTCATTTCCCTTCAATCCTACTTCTGCCTTCAATTGCCCTCATTTGTTTTCATCCACCTCCACATACCTTCATTTGCCTCCATATACGTTCAAATGTCTCCATTTCTCTTCATTCGCCTACATCTCCCTTCAATTTGTTACATTTGCCTTCATATCCCCACACATTCAATTGCCTTCATATGCCTACATATTCGTCCATATGCTTTCATTTCCTTTCATTTGCCTACCTCTGCCTTCATTTGCCGTGATATGCAATCACATGCCTTCATTTACCTTCAGTTGCCTACACCTTCCTTTAATTTCCTTCGTTTGCCTGTCTTATACTAAAATGGCATTTTTCCCTACCCTTTAATACACTGCGAGCTTACAAAAGGCACCCCTCCCCCCTCTTCGGGAGTAAATGTTTTGCCTCTTCTGTGATTTTTTCCCCACTAGGTCAGTATTTAATTGTCAAGGCAATCTTGTCATGATGGTTCCTGAGAGAAATATTTTAAATTAGCAACGCTTCCAAAATTTGGCATCCTTGCTTGCACTGACACTCAATTAATTCTCCCCAATCAGAACAATTATTCATTACAAGTAATTGATTGACAAAATATTATGTGTGACCAATCACTAGTTTTGTATTTTGCCTGCCAAAAAAAGCAGAAACAATGCCCACCCCTTTTTTGCATGTTCCACACTTGAAAATAGTTTCTCCCATTTTCCGCCCCTTTCTTTACCCACTTGGTTGGCTTATTTTTGCATGGTTTGCGACACCTTTCGGATTCAGTTTGAGGAAAGTATAAGGGCGAGGAAAGAGGTAGCCCTAAAAAAAGCGATGTCAAAGGCGCACAGGTCGATAAGTGTGTTCACGTCACACATTCATGATTGCCTGCTGGATTTATCCACCAGTGCCAGTGAATATGCAGGGGCCTGCTTATGTTCGTGTATGTGATTAGTAATCATGTTTATAAAAATGGATATTTTGAATCGCTGAGACATAAGGCAGAAGAAAATGTGTCACATTTGCTACTTGTTTCTTTAAATAGATACTGACTTAAACTTGAGTATTCATGTATTATAGTTTGGCTTTTACTTTGCGATCATCGTGTCGGCGATCGACTTTAGTAATAAAGAAACTGATAAACCATTCTCAATAGTTGGCTTTTTCTAGGTAGAGTTGTCCCGAAATGGTACTGTAGTTTTAATAAGTATAAAGGCATTTTGTTAGCCTGTGAACGAGCTCCGTTTTGGGAGTATTAAAAAAAAAAGGAATCAAATCGGCGTGAAGTTGTAATGGAGGACATGTGTGGAGCATGCGTTTGTAACAGAAAAACGTCACAACGATGTTCTACAGAATTTGCTTTCTTTTAAAGCATTTTAGTGGCCTAAAATGTGTGTTTTCGAATCTAATTTTTGCAAGTAGAAAATCTGATAACACGTACAAAGCGTCGTGTACGACAGCTAATGACATAACAATTTCAGTTTTGATCAGCACAAGTTAACTTCAGTTTTGCTTAAGTTATAGTCCAGACCGAAATAATCATGGAACACGTCATAATAGTTATTACTTCCTCCCTTCGTCGACATTTTTCTCAGCGTTGAAAACACGAGAGAGAGAGAGAGAGAGAGAGAGAGAGAGGAAGGAGAGATTTTTATCTGCAATGCCCGCGATTTCCGGTCTCAATTAAGTCTTGATATGTACCGCTCGTTTTGTGCCAAAGATATAAACCAGTAACCTTTTCAGGCCGGGTCAAAGGCAGTGTGACATTTTGCCGTGAGAAAGCTTGCACAATAAGTTGTGGATTCGGATGTGAGCAAATTTGTTTCAGGACTGACGGATTTGGGTATAAAATTTAAAAATTGTGTACCCCTATTCACCCCCCCTCCCCTCTTTGAAGTATTCTGACAACTGAACATTTGCCGCCTGTTACAGGCACTTTGTAAATTCTTTTTTGCACCTTTAACAAAGAATCCCCGACTGGTAAACTCTGTGACAGGAAATACAACACCTACGTTTTACTTTGTAAGAGGAGAATTCCAGCGTGTTTGGAATCCAGGCAAAGAGGACAAAGTAAGTAACATTTTGCTCTTTTAAATACAAAACGAAGTCTCAATAGTGGCAATTTCCAACCTGCTTGTACTTGGGCTCACACTTGCTTGCCTTGGGTGGCGCGTGGCCTACCAAAAAATCGCCCAGCTATTCAAAGGTGATTGATTCAAATTTAAACACATGGAGGAACCGACAATTTGCAATAATATTGTAGCTCTCTTTTTCCTGGCCTTAATAACTAAGATGTTTTTAAATAAAGCGAGTTAGCAATTTAAATGGATATATGTCTTAAACTGAATCTTGTCGTGTTTTACTGTTCGATGTTGTCTTACTTTTCTTGCGTCTTTTTCTATCAGGCAACTTGACTAATCTCGTAGTTAACCAGTGAACAGCGTCAAGCATCCAGAACAAGGTAAATTAATGTAGCCTGATGGTTTATTCATGATCATATTTGGCCCTGGGCCCGGTTGCATAAAGAAACTTAAGATTATGTGGGAATTTCTGCAATTGTTACCTTTTTGCATTGTACCTCTTGCAATTTTATTCCTTAAGAAAATCGCTCCTTGGTTAATCGCTCTCAACTAATACAGATGTATATGTGACGTAGTTTTACGTTTGACCGCTTTGAAACAGTGATTTCATCTCCTGGTATAAGCCAATCAAACTTTACCGATGTTTTTGAAATCCTAAAAGGGTTTAAAAGTTATGACCTTAACGAGTCCGATTGGCAAAAAAGAAATCAAATTGACGCTGAGGCCAGAACGGGTTTACTTGAGCGACAAAAAGGTTAATTTGTATTTAAGCACGGGCATAAAATATATAATTTCTCGTCAGTCTCGATTTTTCTGACCATTCGCCACCATGTTGCGAATATCAGAGACACTACTTGAACATGCCCTTTACTTCGCAGCCAATTATGTGACCATTTCCGATAATGATCGTCACATAATCCTACAAGCTAAACAATCCCCTCTTTTCAACAACGGTAATCCTTGGCAGAAGAGAAACACCGACACGCTCTTCGACGTCACTATGGGAAGTTATGACGGAGCAGAAACATGAGAATTAGTTGGAAACTACATCCTCTCACGACTCAAAGAAATACCTTACATCCAACAGCAAAGGTTTTCATGATCCTTCAAAAACGAGATCCCCAAATCCTTAGGAAATTTGCAAGAATGGTGATTCAGACACTCTGGAAAAGGCCCTCATGTGCGAAAAGCGAGGGAAACTCGTTATTAATGACATCAGTGAAGTATGTGATCAGCACAGAGATTCTTTATCAACAGTTTTGTCGTACCTGTGTGCTTTTGGGAACGAAGAAGCCAAGGCTGTTCTCAACAAGGTGGCGGAAAGGGCACCTGTCAAGAGAGAGGTCAAGAGGGCAGTCGAGGAATTGGTTTGAGACAAAACGTACTCCAAGTACGTAGAGAGAGTATGTGGGTTCCTGATTGGGTCCTGCTATACTTTGAAACCAAGGCCAGAACTTCAGGTAACACTTGGCAAGCCATCCTCAACATAACGAGGCTTGGAAGAACAGGGGTAAGTGAGAGAACCTTGTGATTAATGTACGGAATCGGTTGCCGAATTGGCACCCTTTTTGTGGTTACCATGCAAACGAGAGAAAGTTAAGAGAGCACCCTGGGAATGAGAGAGTATATGTAACTTCTAAGGTCTTTACAAACAAACCGACTACTTCCAGTCCTGGGGCACTTTCCATTCAGCCAAAATTTCACGTTCACCCTTTTGAAAATTGAAGCCTTATATCAAGTAGAACAGAACAAATTGGAAAACCTTCTGAGTTACCCACCTCAGTCCAACTAGTTTAAACATAAAGAGAATAAAATGTTTTTTTTTTTGCAGTTCAATCCTTGTTTCAATCCATAATTGCAAAAGCACACTACTAGCCATCCAGCAGCAGCATCCATAGGGGAAGACAATAAAACATAAAATACATTCAGTGCAGTACTTTTAATTTAGTCTTAGTTGAGAAAACTATATCAATTATTTATGTACACCAGAACCACAACAACTCAGACTTGTTCGACTCATTTGAACTCCCCGCTAACTTGAACTCTATCCAGTTTCCCTTGTTGTAATTTACCTTAGTTTTCCAATCATTTTCTATCGGCTAACTCAAACGTTTTGCAGTTGTACTGCATGTATTTAAGATTTTTATTTTACTGTTTTTTCATTTTTTTCTAAAGAAATCCTCTGACACTCATGTCCTTCTGAGCACAACCCAAATGAAGGCCATCAAGGAGATGCTATACTCGGTGTGTGCAGGCGACATGTTGGTGTTGAGAGAGTGGCTGTTCCATTGAAAGGGTTTGCAGTGAACATTTTTCCAGTCGTAGAACTGATCATCGGGGAGCAACGCCTCCATGGCCTGTCATCCCCACTTTTGCAACTAGTTATCAAAATAGATGGCAGATCATTTTGGGGTAATAATTGACTTAATCAACAGTTAACATGTTTAATGTGGTATGTTATACTGGCACAGTTGTAGCAGTATTGTGTTATCTGGGTGGTCTTTCATTCTAAGAAACATGCTGTTGTAACTTAGGAGCCAACTTGGAAACAAATACCAAAAATTCATTGCAAACTACATGTAATTAAAATAAACAAGATTTGAACTAACAACTCTCTTGATATGTTCCACTTAAGTTTTTCCATTGAACTACATTATTCTTTTGACCACCCCCTGATTTTGGTTGATATAAGTGAGATCGTGAATCTAAAAAAATTGAAAACAAAATCAACGCCAAAGTGTAAAACACTCGTTATTACTATTCAAGAACGCTAACATGTCAAGTTCAAGGCATCTCCCGCCAAATTAGCGATTTCCGTAGGATAAATTATATTTAGGCCATGTCTACACTATTTTGAGCCAGGGAAAACTATGTGACCATTGTTACTAATTCTGTAAAGTTATTGGCCATGTATTCTAGTTCTTGGGCTATCAATGTTCATACTGAGTCAGAGAAAATTTTAAAAGGGAACAATAAGCTATTCTATATAGTGAAGACGTTGTCTTAGAGTCAAGTTGTTCTCCTTTTCTTACTGGTCTTCTGGAGACTATTTAGATCGAGTTCTTCCTTAAAAAATATCTTGTAGCAAGCTTCCCCTAATGAGAGTGTGAGTATAGGCCAGGCCACCTACTTAATTCCACCTCCCTTATTTGTCTTCCTTCACCAATTCCAATTTTGATGAATGACCTACCAGTCAGCCTTCCTGGGCTTAAAGAATATCACAGATATCTCCAATAAATATCCCCTCAGTCGTGTAAAACTTACTTTCAATCATCTTTTCAATATTTTTCATTTCCCGGCAGCAAACACATTCCATTTCTGTCGGCATTTCACTACATTCCCCACACTTGCACCACGAAGAATTACGCAAGCGACCGGCATTAACATTCACCGGCAAGTCTAACTCATCTACTTCATCCTCGAGAAGTTTTTCCTCAGAAGAATACTCTGGTTCCAGTATAAAAGGCTGAATTTGTGCCATAATTTATCACAACAACCACAACAACATCGAACAAGCTGAGGGAGCCGTGAAACGTCATCAACCCCATAGGTCATTGCGTGTTTCAAGATGGCGGCCACAGGTGAACTCGCGGGGTAAAAGCGCAAAATTTGAAGTGTATTTTCCGGAAAATGTTTGCAATCTACAAGATTTTACATATTTCACTGGATTCTGGGGGGAGATTTAGAGCAGTTTGAGGTAAATAAGTTATAACATCACTGGTTCCCTTTAAACCATATGTGTCATCAATTTCACGGCTGGAATAAAAGCACGTGCGTTTGACACTGTCAATTTTTACATGTAGACACCTCTATATGTTTTTCTACGACTTCAACAAGTCACTCGTTTTTTCTCGGAAATGAAACAAATGCTTAGCTGGTGATAGCAAAACGCATTGTGGATATGTGCCTGTGTAGTGTCGTGATCAATTTTGAGATGATTGCAGAACTCGTGTGCGACACATTTGCGTGTGATGATGATAGAAAACGAACCCTTTTTCTGCAAAACCAGTTGCCGTTTTGTTTCACACACTTGGGTCACGCGCGTGTCCTCCATAGTCAGAAGAAGCGACTTGGAGCAAGTCTATAGATCGTACTGCAGAACTCGCGCGCGGAATATTTGCGTGTCACGCGTGATCATCAAATCAAGCATTCCATAGAACCAGTCTCCATTTTGTGGTGTACCCTGCGAAATGAAAGTGTCTTAACACTTTTGTCGCAGCTCCAAGTCGCTCCTTTTTTCTTGGGGACGATAGAGAAGTTCAGATAATGGCAAGCGCGCGGAAAGTTTGCATGTTTTGCACATGATGCAATGCAACTGGTCGTGGAATCAGCTGCCAATTTGATTCACACACGTTGAGCACGCGTGCTTTCTCCATAAGCAAAACGAGTGACTTAAAGCAAGTCTAAGCATTCCTATACACGTGACTAGGCTCAATCTCAATGCCAAAAAAGCTCTGTTATTCACACTGTTTTTCTTTTGTGCAGCTTCATTGTTTGGCCCATTTGTTCAAGAAAAGTAAGCACAAACAAGTGAAGGAAACTCAGGGTACTGTTCTTTGAATAAATTGAAAGCCCCTTGCAAAAATTAAGGCACTTTCGACCAAAAAAATAATTGACCTAAAAAGAGACATTTGCACTTTCCTCAGCAAATATTGTTCAAGAGAAAGAAGTAAAGATACAACCTGTTTATAAAAGGTACCAATTCGTGCATATTTTGAGAATATCACTAAAAGAAAAAAACCACGATTTTCGGAAACATTCGCTCTGTAACTTCCATGTTGTCTTGAGTTTAAATTAAGAACATCCTTCAGAAAATGGCGCTTACCATAGTGTTCAAAAGCAAGCAGCGAGGTATAAACATCACTTTAGGTAGGTTTCTTAAGTTATCAATTTAACTGTTAACGCTATGCCCTAACTCTTCGGCAGATTCGGGGAAACAAAGAATGTTGAATTAACCTGTGCGATTACTGCCTACCGCTGGTTAAAAAACTTAAGGGTTCAAATGTAAGAGTGCCTTACGCACACGTTGGTTGTGCGGTTCAATCTATTTTGCCATATAAATGTGGAGTGCTGTGCCATCCGAGTGCCAAAATGCTGTGCCTAAAAGTTTTCTTGGTTTTCTTTCAGACAGTCGGAGCATGGGTGAAATTGGGCAAGGCACAGTCATTAACACTGCAAAAATTATTCTCGCTGCACCATTTCGGTTTTATACATGTTCTATTTTTATCCGAGTCATGCCAACAAATTCTGCAAGTGTAAATATACCGTTAAGGCCCTGCCTGGAAGGCATATGTAATTTCAAGCGTCAAGGTGGACACTGGCTTGATAGTAAATAGTTTTACTGACTTACAGTTCTACTCTGAAAACTTGCGCTATCAACAAGAAAAGCACAAGATAGGGCAGAAGAGCAGAAGAACAGAAGAACAGGAAGAGCAGAAAGAATAATTAAGCAACAAGGTGGGCATTGGCTTAATGAAAATTTTAACTAACTTAACGTTTTATTTCTGAAAACTAAGTGGAAAAGTATGTGTGTGGGGGGGGAGGGGGGAAATTTGGAAAATACAGAGAGTTGGCTTGATAGAGTATCTTGGGTATTTTCCGATTTTAAGAATGTCTCGAAATCGAATCTACATTGAGCAAGTTATGCGTTTTGCCTTACAGGATTGCTAAATCTCTCATATTTTTTACTTTGTTGTACATTGTTGTAACAAGGCAAGTGTTGTACACAACCCTGTAACAAGGACCTTGTTTGTAAAAATGTTCAACTCTACCATTGAGCAGCTGATTTTCCATTTCCAAGAAAAGTTCACCAGATCAAGGGAAAGTGTTCTAAAGCAGGCCTTTGTTAAAACAGTGGCCCTCGCAGCAACAGACAGCATTTGACTTTCTAGGATAAAAATGTGGTTTTTTCCTATAGAATGTAAAGGGTATAATTGTGTTCCCTAAAAACTCTATTTTTGTTTTTGTCTTACAGTGCAATCCAAAACATAAACAAATAAAAAAGGCAGAGAAAAAAGAAGAAAAAGAACAGGAAGACTCCAAAGGAGCAGAGGAACAGGAAGAAAAAAAAAAGAGTTAGTTATTAGTAACTTAGTAATTTAAGTAATTGTTCCTGAAAAGCCCCATTGGGGAGGTAACAATAAAGTATGTATGTATGTATGTAAGAATTCCACAAGTTAAGGTACAGACAGTCAAAAGCAAATTGACAAGTTAACTACGATGGCGTCTCATAACCTACTTCTTTATTTCATCCCTGTAATTGTAATTTTCGTTGTTGCTTTTTATTTTAGTTTATTGTAGGCATGAGTGTTTGTTAGAAAGGGCCACAGAGGCGGAAGTCGGCAAGACCCAAAGAATTTTAAGCGCCCGGCAAACGTGCCCGAATGGGTCACGTCGCCGAGGTTGCTTATGCACCATTACTACATGCAGAGCAATCTCAGTCTTGTTCAGGAAACCGCTTGTCGGTACTTCCCCTAAGTGCCGTGGCTAGAAGACCGACCTCAAAAATTGAGTTGGGTGTTGTGTAGTTACTGTTTCGGTTTGGTGTTGTTAATTATGTCTTTTGTTTTGATGTTTGTTTGTTTGTGTATCCGTAAAGTGTATACGTTTTGTTACCGTTCTCTCTCTCTCTCTCTCTCAATTTCATCTTATCGTAGAAATGCCTCATGCTTGTCAATTTGCTTTACAACTTTGACTCTGTGTATCTGAACTTAACCAAAAATGATCCAATTTTTGACCTTTTGTAAATAGGATTGGTTTTGTTTTTACTTTAGTGAGATTAAGCACCGCGGAAACGTCGAACGCCGAACGTCAGCTAGCCGTTTGTCGTTTGCCGGTGTCGTTTGCCGATTTGTCTGTTTAAGCTTCCCGTTGACACGGCAGACCTGGAAACTAGTGTCCAAGCTCGCGCGGCGTTTGGTCGCAACATTTTGTTTTGTTGCAAAGATGGCTGCGAAGCGAAGGTGAGAGGTTATCTTTCATGTTTTTTGTTTGTTTTCTACCTGAAATTGAAGTCATACACCTGTTAGATAATTTATGGATGTCTCCCTTGACGAGATAGATTCGTTTATTTGGTTTAAAAACATCTCCCGTAGCCGGAATAAGTGGTTTTGGAGCCAGTTAATTAGGCCAAGTAAACAAAAACAAATGTTTCTCGTCCCTGCCGGTTCAGTTTTGGGGCCGCCTTTGAGTGTTTTTGGTTTGGCCTTATATATCTATATTTTTTCCCAAACGATAAAGTATACAAATTGTTACATGCAAAGACATATTCCAGACAGCACAAAGCATTCACAAGTTTCGAGATAAGACGTCGTGGGTTGTGTAAGTGCTATCTCGGCATTTTAATTTTTATTTCATTCAGGCGGGAGCAACGCGAAATAATACAGCTAATGCTAGCAATGGAAGAGGATTCAGACGATTCGAGTTCTACGTCTAGTGACGACGATGACTTGGAGATGATGTTGTTATGGACACTGCTGCCTCTCCAAAAAGAACTGGGCTGCCATATTAATTATATGGACATTCCCGAAGTCGATTTTGAGAATATGTTCAGGTAACTTCGCACATCTTGTTTTTGTGTGTTTATTGACTTTATTTGTAGCCAATAACTAATTAGATTATCTACTAATCTAGCGGGTTTCATATTTTACATACAAGCAATGAGTCCTGGCAAATGTGACCACTGTCATGGCAACAGTTTGACAATGCAGTTGTGGATGTAGTAATGAATAGGATTCCAAGGATCCTTGTTCCAAAACCGATTGACTACTGATTCTAAAATTGAAACCCAAAGCATTCATGATCGTAACTGTTGCTTTATTTATTTACATCCAAAAGATTTCAGCGAAATCACTTTGAAAGGCTTGCTGCTGCCTTGCAACTTCAAACATACACCTGTCACCAAAGGACAGTGTGTCCTGCTGCAGAGGCACTTCTAATTCTACTCCGTCGACTTGCTTACCCAAACCGGTGGTGTGAGCTAGCAAAGTTGTTTGGAAGGGCAGAGCCAGAACTGAGTATGATATTCAACGAAGTATGTACATAATGTTCAACTTACATAAATACCTTTTCTCATACGTATCAAGAAGAATGTAACAACCTTGCCATTCTACTGATCCTCTAGTGCAGCAGGTGCTATTGATTAGGGGCTAGGGGCATTGTTCCTGTTGTTAGTTCTATTGTTCTATTATTGCAAGAGCAACAATAGGGATCTTCAAGTTCCTATCACTCCTCTTACAGGATGCAAAAAAAGGGAGTCACAGGTGGCACTTCATTCTCAAGCACCCTGGCGATATCTAACATAAAACACCCAAAGGGAAAGTTCTGGATATGTCCCTGTGCAATTTCTCCTTCAATTTCATTTCTTATAATGTGAACAATTCAGGATTACGGAACCTTTTATCCTAGCTTTCACTGACTCGTTAATTATTGTCATGGAAAAAAAATTTTACGTTAAAAAGCTGAGCAATTTAATTCTCTATCCAAGAAAGGACTATCAGTTTTTAAAGGAATTCTTCACATTTACCAAAAATTTAAAGTGGTTACTCATGCAAACATTTAAGTTGCCTGATAAAGAATTGTGCTTATTTATGCAGTAATTGCCAGACTGAAAGTTTTAGTTGCTCTGGGCAAGTAAGCAACAGTAATTTTTAAAGCAAACATCAACCTGATATAGGGTGTATTTTTTTTATCTACAGATTCTTTCTGACATCTATAATAGATTCTCACATCTGCTGGAAAGTCTAGATCTTGTTTGGCTTGATGCACAGGTTTTCTCAAGGGCCATATATGCAAAAGGTTATTTTCAAGTTTAACGCAAAATAGATGTGGTGTAACTATGCCCAGTTGTAAACTATCTAAAGGATGTGTATCTCCAATACAACAAGTTTAACCATAACAGACAGAATAATTTTTGTTGCTAAAGTGCATTTTTGATAGCCATATAAAATCACATTTACACTATGAGTATAAAATTAAACTTAGTACTTATTGCCCAATATGTCCTTTGGGACTTTGCCAAAGTTATTTTATATATAATAAGTGTTAACTGTGTAAATGAAATGTACAATGTGTGCGTGCTGTCTGTTTATAGGAGCCCCACTGAAGCATTGTTGGGGATTTGTTGATGGGACAGCCAGACCTACAACCAGGCCCATCCGTAATCAACGCATTATGTTCTCAGGACACAAAAGAACACATTGTCTGAAATTCCAGGTCAGTGTGAATACTTCATACCCAGGGGGGTAATCCAGCTTGTAAATGATGGGGATGATCGAATGGATGCAAAACTCAGGACTCAAAAAAATCCCTAAGTCTTCCGATATAACCCAAATATAACCCTGAACCAAAAACAACCCCCAAAACAATCCCTTGTCAAATTACCCCTAAATTGCCAGGAGGGGCAAAATTATAACACAAAGAAAACCATGTCATACCATAAATACGCCAAGGCCACGCCAAGGCACTTTCGTTCGTTATTAACAGCCAAAAAAATCCCCTATTTAAATCAAGTCACCCAAGAAAATACTTGCCAAATTTTCCAACCAAAAAAATCCCGGAATTGAAAATTTCAAACCCAAAAAATTCATCGATCATCCCTGTCATTTACAAGCCGGAGTCCCCCCCCCCCCCTGGGACTACTTACTTACTTACTTATCCTCATCGAGCCCATGAGGACTCTTGAGGCCGGCCCCCCTGGGACTACATACACCCTATTTAATGGAAATGGGTAAAATTTCCACATGTTCTAATGGTTAAATCCCCAAAAATGGATGTATTATTAAACTGAAAATTTATTACCTGGTATTTAAAATAACAGCTTAGAACTGTATTTCAACTAAAGCCACAAGGTGTAATTATGTCAATCTACTAGCTGTGCGATATTTTTGGATATTTAACAACTATCCACCACTAGCCACCGACACTGAGGTGAATAGTTGTTTTAGTATATACTAAAACAGTGAGATTAAATAGCCTGAAAGAATGATTTTCGACTAGTTTTTCCCCTTCAAAGATTACAGTTTTCTTGTGCACATTACTCGGAGGTGAATAGCAAAGGAAATTCTGAGTTTAAATAGCCAATCAGTGTGCGCCAAAATCACTATCTACTGTTTTAGTATATACTAATTTGTGTTATCTTTCCCTTAAAAGGTAGAATGATGGCACAATTGAATGGTAAAAAGATAGTAAATTGAAAAAAAGGAGAACAGAATTAATACGTAAACAAGGAACACCTCTCAAACTGAACTTCAGCTGCAGATGATTGGTTTGCTCTGCTCATTTTATTTTCATTTAACTTTTTATTTGGATTTTTTTTTGTACATCTGATCAGTGTAAAAAATAATAATATTCTGGCTGAAAGCAACATACTCATAATATTTCTTTAATTTCAGTCGGTTGTGTCACCAAATGGCATGATTTGCCATTTGTTTGGCCCTGTGGAAGGGAGAAGGCATGACGCATTCATGTTAGCTGAAAGTGGTTTGTTGTCGAAATTAGAAACGAAGATGAACAAACCAAATGGTGAACCATATGTCATATATGGCGATCCAGCCTATCCGGTGAGGCGCCACATTTTGGCCCCCTTCAGAGGAGCGAGATTAACACCAGATGAGGAGCGCTTCAACAAGGACATGAGCACTGTTAGAACTAGTGTGGAATGGGGATATGGCAAAATTATCCGATATTTTGCATTTCTTGATTTTAATAAAAACCTTAAGGTGCTTTTACAGCCAGTTGGTAAGATGTATGCAGTTGGAGCAATTTTAGCCAACTGCCACACATGTTTGTATGGATCTCAAACAGGAGATTTCTTTGACTTGGACCCTCCAAGCCTTGAGACATATTTGAGTAACCATTGAGCATTATGCTTTTTAAGGAGGCTCAATTTTTGAAGTATTAAAACTATAAACTGCTGTACCTTAACATAATACACGATTCCCTCTATAGCGTGTGCCTGCAGGGAATCACGGTTGTTGTATTCATCAAACCATGCGCGAGACCCAGTAACGCGCATCGTTGCCGAGTCTCGCGCATGGTTTGATGAATACAACTACCGTGATTCCCTGCAGGCGCGCGCTATAGAGGGAATCGGGTATTATCAAGAAATGAATACCAAGCCTCAATCTTAATTTCACGAAAAAATCAAGCTTGTTAAAAAAAAAAGAAAACAAGAACTGTTGCTACTGTAACCGTCACTGTTACTAACAAACCAGTAAAAAATCAAAGTTTTTGTCATATGTGATCATTATGGTGCAGTTTGTAAAAAATCGAAGATTGGCTTCCAAGAAAATTATTGCACAACATCGAGCCTTCTTAAGTGTATATAAAAAAGGCTTTCAATTGGCAGATAGACAAAATTTGTTATGGTTTTTCACATTTTGTTTCATGGCCTAGAGAATTCCAGGCCAACAAAAAAGGATTGTTGAAATGTGTAGTTCCATAAATTAAGATTTAAGTTCTCTTTCAGCCAGTGAAATTAGCCGGCAGTGGCCCCTTAATGACATCCCTGCACTAGGCCTTACTCCCACCCCTCAGGAAGTTCACATTAAGCTCCAGACATTTTCTTACATTTTTTGGCCTTTAAACCCTCCAATCCCAAGGAATTTTTTTATCCCTTCTTTGGGAAAAGTGTCATTTTATGGAGCCACACACTGTGCTGTAGTGAAATTATATTGACATAAAAAGTATATGAAAAACTGCAAAATGTTCAAAGTATAAAAGTTATGTAGTTCTCTACATATTATTTATATTGGTCATTGCACCAAATATCTATCTGCCTGCCATGGTAGAATTAGACAATATGTCAGGTTGTTTTATTAAAAACATAGTGATGAAAAATAATGATGATTTATTTATTCAAGTATTTTATTTTTCAAGAATTAACAGATCAACAGAATGTACAAAATAAGCAAAAGCACAATGGTACATTTGAGGAAAGTTGTATAATTTAATTAAAGAATGTAAATTTGTTGTCAATGTGTTAATTTAATGCTTTTGAATCATAAAGTCCCATTTTTCCTTCTCTAGTTTAAGCCTTTTTTCCTCAAGCTCAATTTTTCTTTCTTCCATGTCAAGTTTTCTTTTTTTTATTTGCATCGAGTCTTGCTGCTTTTCTGATAAATACGTCAGGAGCTGGGAAGCCCCTACTCTTCCTCTTCCTTTTCCTTTCCCTGCTTTCTTCCCTAAAATAAACAAGTGTTCAGCATTAGCAATAATCTTTGGAAAGCAGATTAGCTATTTACACAGACAGACAGTTGTCAAATGCGACTGTCCCACTCAAAAGTATAAAATTCAAAATTCCATAGCCATTAACACATCTGCAAAACCTATTTGCTCAGATTTCGGTATCTTAAAGAAGCAAAAAAAATTACCAGTTGCATCATCCTCACTGACTGGCAGTGGGGCACTGTTATCATCATCATCATCATCACTGTCTATCCCCATTGACAACTTTCTCTCTGTCAATTGAAACAAATGCACATCATAATTGTATATGCAATAAATAGTCTTGGCAAGAACACAAGCAAGTAATGTTAGCCACCAAGTTTATATAAAGTATCCCTCACAACTAGGGACTGTTTATATGTCACAGGAGGCCTAGGGGAGTGGTCTTGCTAGTGGTATAATATTTTCCTGTTATTGTGGGGGGGGGGGACCCTTTTTGAAGGTGTAGAATTTCTTTCTTGTGGCTTTCAAGAGTGAAGTGATAGAAGCTTCCTTTTGATCAACATTTTACACACAAGAAAATAAATAAAAGGGCTTTCTTAATATTCAACTTCGTGCTCAGTGATTGTAGAGGGAGTATATTTTTTTCTGAAAATTAAGGTGGATGGGTACAATTTCAATACACTCAAGGTTTTTGCAAACTAACCCCCACACCCGCTCCCACGTAAATATATAATCCATTTTTATGTGCAGCTTTGTATAACCAGAAAAGACTTACTGGTATGAGTCACCATGGCTGCATTTCGCATCTGTAGTCCTTTTTGCCTGTCTTGCTCATCCTTTGTCTTGGGTGCCGATAACTTCTTCGTAGCAAGGTCGGATAGATAGGTTGATACGTCTTCCAAAAGCTGGACCAACTCTGAGTATTCTTCCTCTGTGCCAGATCTTGAAATACGACGAAATACAAAGAGGGGGTGTAAACAGCAGCACGTAGATTAAGCACATAACAGACTTGACTGTCTTGACATTACCGTGACTTTAAGAGCATACCTTTTTAGAGCCTTCTTTTCATTTGCTTTGTGCTTTTTTATTAGCAGATCCAAGTGCTCCCGGCACCCCCTTCCAGACAATTGCACTTCGCTGTTAAAAACCGCAGAAAGGCGTTTTGCCAATCTGTCCCACTCCTCTGGCTTCGAGGGTCTCAATTCAGTAAACTCTTTGACGAGCGCCAAATCATGCTCTACTTTTGGCCAACGAAATGGAGGCATGGCTTAAACTTTTAAAGGAAAACAATAGAAATGGCTTTAGTTTTCATTACTGACAATTAAAATTAATTTACAGCTAAAATTAAAATTTCTTAGGCGTTTTACCAAAGTGAAAAAAAACTTAAAGGCCGAAAATGCAAACGACGCTAAACAAACTAAACAAAATGTTTGTTCAAACCGAAACTTTTTTAACTCATCTAAAACAATATAACTAAGTACAGGTTCCAGTACAGTCCAGGCCCGTTTTTCTTAATTGTCTTTTTAAACGAGGTAAAATACGCACTGCAAAAGTTTTCGTTCGCCATTGCGACTAGACAAAATGGATACAGAAAAGTTTTTATCATTTTCGCATGAACTTAAAACTCTTTTAGCTTTACAAGCAGTTAATGTTGAAGTAGGATAATAAACGAAGCATAGCTATAAAAGCATACGATCAAAAACGTAGAAATACTAAGTTAAAATGGGCTACAAATACTCACGTTTTCACGTTTCCTTCAAACGGGAAAAATGCCCTCCTCGCGTAAAAACGGCGGCCGGCAAACTGCAAACGCGGGAAAAGTCAGGTCACGTGACACTCTCTGCCGTTCGCGGGAAAAAAATACGTGGTGCTTAATCTCTCTTTTATCTCTTACCTTCTTTTTTGCATTGTTTTTGTAACTTTCTAATTGTTGTAATTATATGTTAATCGAAAAATGACTCACTTTATGTAAATATGTTAGTACTTTGATCTTTTGAAAACAATTTTTTTAAGCTTTTTGATTCTTTCTAATTACTGTAAACAAATTAAGCCCCTGCGAGTTTCGCACCAGGATCAATAAACCATGTTACCGCGAAAGACATATTTTGACTCGTCATCTTCCTTCAAAAATTTTCAATACTCTTAAGTTTCACAGGAACACGTTCGTTCAGGTTATGACCAAATAATTCAGAAATCATTTGACTGCGTCATCTTATTTGCACTTTGATGATTTTCGTTAAGTCCGACGTTTAAGGGGGGCGCTTATTTTAAGGGGGGTGCTTATTTCGTTTTTCAATTTTCGGCCTCGATAATCAGGTTGTGGTTGAAGCCACTGGAGGAAGGAAGCTTGAAAAGGGCCTCATATTACAATTTCAGGCCGGATCTTTCAAGGCAATAACGAGAAGCTGGCGATTGGGTGCAAAGGTCCGCTAGGAAGTTACGAACGTGAAGCCCATATGCACTCGCACGGATATTTCCCTCGAGGAATTGAGAAGAAAACTGCTGTGACTTCATGAAAAGTACCATGTAGGTATATCATACTACAGTCACTATCTTAATTTGTACTTTCTTGTGGGAGGGTGGGGGTGCTTATTGGAAGGGGGCGCTTATTTGAAGCTGGGCGCTAATTCCAGCAATTACGGTAGTTGAAATGCACTTCATGTCACGCGTGTTGTGACCTTTTGTGGAATTCGTGCAAAAGCAGCTTTCTTGCCGCTTCATTCCATTTATTCCATGGTATCTACGCATTCGCAATGACCTGTCCTACAGAACATCCCACATAGAAGGTATCCTGATTTGGTTTATATTCGTTCTCCTCAATTACTTTCGGGAGATGATTCGGGTAGAGACGTCGTTTCTCTTCCACCTGAAAAATTCCTGCGGTTAACGCAGGATCCCTTTTAATAATACAATACAATACAATAATACAATAACGTTTCTATAGCGCTTATCCGTTTAAGAGCTAAGCGCTTTACAATACTTAAAAATTAATAATAATAGAATAAAATACAAATTACATTGTAGATTGCTACAAAGCATAAGCTTGCTTAAAAAGGAAGGTTTTTAACTTAGGTTTTAAAATATTAATATTATCAATAGATCTAATTGCCATGGGCAGATCATTCCACAGTCGGGAGGCAATGACTGAAAAAGCTCTTAATAACATTTAAATGAAATCTATAAAACTTATACTAATTATTAAACAGATAAGGTTTCTTTTCAAAATTGATTAATGATTCGGATAGTTCAATAAATGCCAGCAGAGAGTTCCAAAGTAGGAAAAGTCTGATGGCCAGAAGTGGATGTCCAAACATTGGGTATTTTGAGGGGCGAACGATGAGAAGAACGAAGGGACAACAATCTGGTCACAAATTACTGGTTAATTTTAGCAGCATTGCATTTAAATATTCAAAATATTAAAAGGTCCATAGAAGTCGAACCAGACACTTTTTTCAGAACACGTCACCTTCTCGTGTATTTGTGTCATCCACCGACTGAGCTTGCGTGCGAATGTGGTAATTTTGTAAGATACACTGCATGCTACGCTTCGTGTTGTAGAACACGCGCAACTTTCTAAGTTTTTCAGTGGATACTGAACAGTAGTTTGATCTTCAAACAAGTTTAAAAACAATAATAAATGAACAAAAGAAGACAATTTAATAAGAAGATAAAATAAAAATATACTATATTGTAGATTTGAACCGGCGACTATCAAGAGTGCACACCTGCCGGCATACGGTTTAACTGACTGAGTTTGCTCAACATTGGATGGAAGATAAATGAAGATCTTTAGTTCACATAGTTGAAATACACTGCATCCTAGTCACTTCGTGTTGTGGGACTCGTGCATCTTCTAAAGATTTTCAGTGGATTTTGAACAGTGGTTTTGTTTTTAAACAAGATCAACAGCGGCAAATGTGGTAGGAATCAGCTTAGTTGCGATGACAATTGAAACGTATGTTTAAATCATGGTTGATTTGCTGTATTCTCTTCATTTTTTTTCCCGCACCGCCACGATATGAAGTTTGTATCGCGCAGCATGTGACACCGCTGTATTTCCTGTCATATAGGACAGGAAAGCGCTTATTTGCGAGGAAACTGAGCTGCTCAACAAACGTTTATATGCAAAGATCTGTGATTTAATTGGTTAATCACTCAGCTTTCTTGCCAAAGAACAAGGAACTCTGGTTTCTTTTGTTTCTGTTGTTTTACAAACAATGCGGACTTGACTTTTTGGCCTCGTTTTTCTCGAAAACGAAGCAAAAATCAGTGAAAAAATTATCTGGGCAATGTGCTATGAATGAAGGGAAGGTCACATGCAAAAATTCAGGCAGTTTTGAGCAAAATGAAAAAACGGCCTAAAATTCAACATAACACAGTTATGCTCTCAGCCCTTCTATTGATACTCAACTCTTCTGGTAATTACTGTTATTGATGTTATTGATTTTATCGGTGGATGTTGATCGTACATGTCTTAAGTTTCTGGCATTGATTTTGTTAAAAAAAACGTTTAAACGCGGTAAAATGATTGTGGTGTCTTTGTTCACAAGTAAAACTGTATTTGTATTTCAGTAAATGTGGTGTATTAAGCTGTCAGGATAACTCTGCTGCATCGACCCAAGTATCTGCTAAACGGACATCTTGGCTATCTACCTATCTAAGCAAACGCCATTGCCGACTTTCATATCGTGAGGGGCTGGGAACGAGTCTTGAGCCCGCTGGACAAATTTTCAAGATGGCGGCAGGTTTTGAATCGCTGAGTGGAAAAACTCCGGAGAAAAAATGGCATTGGAACTGTGCAGGGGCGCTATGTACAAGCAATTGGAGATCACAGACTCCTGGGCTGGAATACTATTCACTCAGAGGAATTGAGAGCAATGAGAACTTAAAAATAGCGTATGCGAAAGTGCTAAAAAATAGCAATATCAATTGGAAGAAAGCAGTAATTTGCTCGAAGCACTGGTCCTCTGGAAAGCGAGAAAACTTAGAGGATCTTCCAGACCTTGTTTGTTCTTCTGAATATGTGAAAAGACTTGAAAGTTCAAACTCTTCCGTATCAAAAAGAGCCAAAAAGCTTGCTGCTGCGAAGCGTTCGCTGGATAAGAAGGGTACAGTAGCTCCAAAAGCAAAGAGACGATTATTGGTCAGAACTCAGGAGGGACAGGACTCACAGGATGTTGACAGCTCAGATCCGTGTACTGGCTGCGAGGTAAAGCAAAATAACATTGAAAAGGAAAAGGAGGAGGAAATTACGAAACTTCAGAATCAAATATCTGAATTGCTGAAGAAAAAAAAACACAAGAGGACATAATCAATCAAATTCGTTCAGAAATGAGGAGGGGGCAGTTTTCTTATGGTACCATAAAAGAACGACCGAACAAATTTTTTGATTTGACTGGACTTACTATAGCTGAGTTGGACTGTTTGTTTGAATGTATTGATCCCTATACCCACCTGTTACACCACCCAAATTGTACATCTGCAGGGTTAGTTACAAAGAACAGGAAAATGGACCAAAGGACAGAGTTGATGACTTTTTTTACAGTTTGTAGACACTCCCTGCATCTCAAGGTGATGGCATGGATGACACAGAGTAGTGAGGCTACTATTTCAAGAGTATTTGTTGCAAGGGCAGTGTTTTTGTCTACACTATTTGCGTGTCTCGATCTCAGCCCTTTACCAGGATTTGTGGAAGCATTTCTTCCAAAAGTATTTAAAGATGCAGGCTTTGCTGACACAGAAGCGTTGGGAGATGCTACGGAGACTTGGATTTCACAGTCCGAGAATTTTGATGTGAACAACATAACATTTAGTAACTACAAGAATCACACCACTGGGAAAACAGCAATATGGATTTATCCTCATGGTGGTCTGCTAAGCTGCAGCGAAACGTACCCAGGGACGATTTCAGATCATGATATTACTGAGCAGTCTGGTGTTTTGGACCAAGTCAACAAAGGAAAACTTGTTCTTACACACAAGGGATTTGACATTGTAGAACTCTGCCTCAAGAAAGGCATTTTACACAATCGGCCACCAATGAAGTTCGATCTTCAATATGAACAGACGGATATAAGTAGAAATTTTGACATTGCCACATTAAGAATATACAATGAGAACTACATTGGTCGCATACGGGACTGGACCATATTAAACAGCTGTTGGCCAATGATGAGAATAGATATTCTCGGCTACTGCTTCAAGGTATTTGCACAAATTGTAAATATTTTGAAAACCCCAGTTGGGCCAAGCGAAGCTTAGGAAATAAAGACATTATACAGAGCTGCCAATAACAATACTGCCTCATGCCAGTTCCTTTACTGAATTTCAGTCCAACAGTTATACAAGTCATATATAAATAATCATATGTCTGTTCTTCCAATGTATGCCATCAAATGGATGGATTTATCATAATATCTCTAACTGAAAAAGTATTAAGAGCTAATATTGCTTCAAGGGCATACAAAAACAGAGAAAAATGTGATTTTTTTTGGCGGGGGGGGGCACTCTTTTAAATAATGTTTCATCAGACTGCATCTCTAACAAAAACAACTTGTTTCACAGTTTTAGTCATTGCATTGACCCAGGAATGCAGAGGTTTTGTATTTTCAAATGTTGGAATAGTTCCACTAAGATTTTCTCCAAGCTTCTTAAGAAATCTGTTCTCTTCATGTGGCCACTCTGTTATCACTTCCCTTAGCAAAATGCTGTCAGTAACAGTCTTGCAAACATCTAGGAGAAGATTGTCCCGCTCAATGAAAAAATTGTTTGCACAGTTCTGTTCTGGATGGTATGACTCTAGGAATGTTACATGCCCGCCAGTGCATACCATCTCTAGGTTACTCTGCAGAATGTGAGAGGCAGTTACACTGCTAAGGGGTGCACTACAGTCTATTGCCCGAGTTTTAACTTCCACCAAGAAGGTCTGCCCTATTCCATCAGGACTTGCCCCATACTTTCTATCCGTACGGTGATAGAAAAACCCCCCTGATGAGACTGGTGCACCTGCAACACAAACAAGTTATATTTTTCACTGTGACAGCCATCAGGTTATATATGCTATATGTCCCTTTCATAAGGGTTTTTGGGGCGGGAGTATGTTTTTTGATCCAAATTTGTATTTGGAACGTTTTTGGGTTTGTATTTGGAGTGGATACTGTTTTGATACCTTCAAGAATACCACATAGTAAAACTTGCCAAATATTTAACAACTATTCACCAAAGCGGCGAGGCAAATATCCACCACTAGCCACCGACACTGAATAGGTTTTAGTATATACCAAAACAGTGAGATAATATAGCCCGAAAGAATGATTTTTGACAAGTTTATTCCCTTCAAAGATTACATTTTTCTCGCGCGCGTTGCTCGGAGGTGAATAGCAAAGGATATTCGAGTTTGAATAACCAATCAGTGTGCGCCAAAAACACTATCCACTGTTTTAATATATACTAAAATGAGATAAAACCCAAAACAAACCTACAGTTACTCTGAGCATTCTCTAACAACACAAGCCCTATGTTAGGGGTTTATGACTTATTGGGAGGGCTTGCAGTTTTCAAAATGATTTTTTTCAGGGGGGGGGGGGGGATTTTCAGAATTTTTACAGTACCAACTGGCAATTTAGAGCATCCTTATATTAAGAACCTAAGACCTGTAACCATTCTGGTGGAAAGGGCAAAGTGTCAAAAAATATACACAGAGTGAGAGATGTAAACATCATGCATACAGTAAAGTATTTACAAACCTGAAAGATCTTCAAACAATTGAATTGCTCTTCCTTCAAACTCGATTCCACGGGAAAAGTTCTTGACTTTTTTGGGAGCTACCTTTCTTTCATCAACCTTATTGTGAATGCAAAACCAGGCTTGATTGAACTCCTTTTGCCCATTAAAGCCTAACAGCCTTGGAAGCTTACTTGCAGTGACTGTGCCCACTCTCAATGAATGCCATTCCTCAGATCCCTGCTGCACTGGGGCATAATTAAAGCAGAATGGCTCTAGTTTACTGTAATGTGGAAGTTTTACTTTTATTGTTGTTTCCTTCGTATCTCGGAGTTATTCTAACAGATGAGAGATTTCATCCTATTGTTTTTCATGCATTAAAACGCTGATGTGCTCACCGTCTTGGAGGGACACGGTCTCCTCAGTACTCTCAGGGAGAGGAGAAGTGGTGGCTAGATCATCATTTGAGTGGCTATCCCCTTGGGTATCTGGGCTGGCAAACCTTGGACAGAGAACGTCCTTGTCAAAATTCTCCTCAGCATTTTTACAATAGCTATGATCTGTAAACACAGTTCTGGCTCGATAGGAGTTAGTACAGTGAAGCTGCACTGAAAGGCCTGATCTAATGTTATACTTCCTCAATGTTTTGTAAAAATGCAGCTGGAGATGTTCTCTGCTTACGTTGCTAGCAATTTTGCTGGCCATCTCGTCCACGTCCCTCTTGTGGTAAGTATTTTTGTCTATGTCACATGCGACAGCAGTGTTTTCTGGGCTGGATTTCAGAGGTTTCCTTGTAGATCTGGTATCTCTGAATGACTTGAGTGGAATGTGGGAGGCCCTTGTAGGAACTCCAGACTTTTTCCCTTTCCCATGCCACGTCTGCATTTTTTGTGTGACAGTCAATGAAAGCAGGCAAGTGTTATGTTTAAAGTAGTACTCTAAAAACATCAATAAAGCGATAATGTGACAGCAAATGCCACATTTCCCTATTGGACAGGTGCAGTGTCCTTTTACTGGTAGATTTTTCTGAAGCATCACAACCACTGGACGTGTAATCTCCTGTCCAAAGCTTTTCATTATCATTGCTTTCACAAATGTTTTGTCACCAACTTTAACAGACTTCACAGTCTTAATTTTTCTGGAAAAGAACACTCTTCGCGCTTTTCTAAACTGCCCTTTACTGCCTTGTTTCTTGTAACCAGTGTATGTTGATAACATGTTGGAATCCACCTTAGGATACAACGATCGATCAGCGCTCCAAGCAGAGGAAGGCGGAGGAATTTCTGACTCTTCTAAACTTGTGTGGAATGTATAAGTGTTGTTAACCCTCCTTCAGCTGTTTTTCTAACAATTCGTTGTTTTCTTGAAAGATTTGAAGCCTATTAACAAGTTCTGGCTTAGTTCCGGTTGCTTTTAATTTCAATTTAAGCAACGAATCTTTCAGGTCTTGGGTATTCCACGTTGTTAAATCAGTGTTTGCCAATTCCATCTCTGTTGCACAAGTAGCTAGATAAACAGTTTTCTGAACTATTCACAGACACTGTATTCAAAGGATTTGAACGAAGCGCCGTGTCAGTGCCAAGCAAATTTGTCCGGCGGGCTCAAGACTCGTTCCCAGCCCCTCACGATATGAAAGTCGGCAATGAAAAACATTTTGAGTGAAAGTGCCGACAATCTTTTGTTTAACCTGGTATGTAGAACTTGCAGTGATTTGGTAGCAACAGAAAAGAAAACATGGACAAGGTTGCTGCATGCTGAAAACCACAGTTTATTTAAATTAAAATCAGTTCGTGGGCCTTTTTGTCTTCTGGCACAAGCAACTGGACACCAAAACAGGAGTTTTTATGCTTTGGCGCGGAGCAAAAACAAGACAACAAAGGGAACTTCCGGCTGATGTCTGTGGCTCATGAACGTCTATGCTTAAGTTCCATATTTTCCCGCACTGTTCCCGTTTTAACAAGAATTCAAATGTTTCTGTTGTTTTGTTTGATATAGAGACATTACGCATGTGTCGAATGTCATTTTTCCATCCCAACCTTAGTCTGGCATCAGTACTTAGTGCTGTCTTATGAACCTAGAAAAGATTGAGAAGCGTTATTGTGTAGTAATAAAATTGACAAAAATGGTTATAGAAGTTGTTGTTATTATTAAAGCTGACATATTTTGACACAACAAATGTTAATGATAAAATCGATAATGTTCAATAAAATTGATAAAAGTAATTGAAAAATCAATAAATATCGATTTCTCACAACTTATCTGTTCATTGTTTTTTATTGATTTCCAATGCAATCAACTAAATTTATCTATTGTTATCAAATGTTATCAATTATTGATGTTATCGATTGCCCACACCGGGAATGAATGTGACATTAATTTTACTGGTAGTTCACCTGCAATGGAAGCTGAGGGTGCTACAGTTTTGGGGAGCAGACCCATATAGCGGCACAACATAAGGTACAGGTGGATGGTATCTTATGGTGACAGTACGGCCTTCAAGGCTGTTGAAAATGCATATGATCTATGCAAGGTTGAAAAACTTGACTGTGTAGGACATGTGCAAAAACGAATGGGAAAGCACCTGATGAACTTAAAAGCTACCACCAAAATTGCACAAAACTACTTATTTAAACATACCACGCACACACACTTAATTACAAGCCAAATACGTTACTTATTGTTTGGTTTTTTTATCACCTCACCCTGAATAAATTAACTCATTTAAATTTTATTTTCTCACTTGAGGATGATGTCATGGCAACATCGAAACTTTGTGCTTTTTTGCTTATTTTTATTCTTAAAAACTTTTATTATCTTGCCTCTCCTCCCTATTGCGGTGGCCTGGACTACGCGCACACAATGCAACACTTGTCCTTTCATTCACAATGCAGACAAAATATCGGGACCCAGGCAATCGACTAAAATCACTGATCGTTTTACAGGTACCTCCGCAAATGTTATCTACTGCATAACATGCACTTTATGCAAAAAGATATACATTGGTGAAACAGGGAGTAGGGAACAGATCTCATGGATATACCCACCACGATTCCCCAAACTAAGGAACAACGCTACAATAAAACAACAAAATGTCACCTCCACTCATTTGCCACCATACGCCTATGATTGGCCTCATTTGCCTCCATATCTCTCATCTCTCTTCATATGCTACATAATCGTTGATATGCCTGCATTTCCATTCTTTTGCCTACATCTGCGTTCAATGTCTTCATATGCCTTCACGTGCTCTCATTTCCCTTTATATGCATTCATGTCTTCATTTCCCTTCATTTGCCTTCATTTGCCTCCAAATGCCTCCTTGTATGCCTCCATATGCGTTCAGCTTCATTTCCTCTCATTTGTCTACATCTGCCTTCAATTACCTTCATATGCCTACATATTCGTTCATATGCTTCATTTCCACCCATTTGTCTACATCTGCCTTCATATGCCTTCATCTGCCTTCATTTGCCTTTATGTGTTTAACAGTTCAAAATACCAGGCGATGGTGCTGGGAAAAAACAAAGGAGCCGAGCTGGCGTTCAAATGTGACAAGTCACAAATTCCCATGTCCAAAACAATGGAACTTCTTGGCGTAACAATTGATGACAAATTGAATTTTGAAAACCACATCGCTAAAATATGTAGAAAAGTCAGTCAGCAAATTGCTGTACTAAAAAGGATGCAGAAACTGTTGCTCTTCGAGACTAGGAGGGACCTTTACAGGCTTTCATACTGCCGCACTTTAATTACTGTTCCCGAAACGTGGCACTTTTGTAGTAAGAAGTCAGCTGACAAGTTAGAGATGGTAAACAAACGAGCGCTCCATTTTGTTTCAGGGAAAAGTCCACGCCTTATGAGGAACTATTAAAGCGTATTGGTCTCCCAAGTCTCCGCGAACAACGGTTAGCGAAAATATTGTCCACAGTCTAAGATATTAGCCAGAGATGCCGGACCTGCAAGCTTACATGATTTCATAACAGTAAGGCACTCCACTTATAACCTCAGGGGCAACACAATCGTGGACCTTCCAAAGTAAAATCAACAACTTATGGCTTAAGATCGTGGAGATATACTGCATCGAAAATGTGGAACTCTATACCAGACGAAACAAGAAAGATCAAAACATACATGGTTTTTAAGAACAATATAAGAACATTGAACCTTACGGGACTTTGACCGAGAAGTGTGACAATTTTTATTATTTTAATACGATTTTTACTATTTTACTGTTTTTAATAATGTTAATATATTTCTCTATTTTATTCTTAGTTAGACAAATTTCATAATACGTAGTTATTCTTAATTATAGCTTAACTTATTTATACACTTCCAAGAAGTTTTATTTTTCTATTTTGCATTTTTATTTCGCGGCGCACCTGCAAACTAGCTTTTTAGCTAAGCGTGCTGAACACGTTAATAAAGGATTCATTGATTGATTGATGTGTTCATATGCCTTCACTTCCCTTCATTCGACTACATCTGTCTTCAATTTCTTTCATTTGCCTTCATATCCTCACACATTCAATTGCCTTCATATGTCTACATGTGCGTTCATATGCCTTCATTTCTACCCATCTACATCTGCCTTCATTTGCCTTTACATGTATTCATATGCCTTCATTTCCCTTCACTTGCCTCCATCTACCTTCATTTGCCTTAGTATGCCTCCACAGGCGTTCATTTGGCTACATTTCCCTTCATTTGGCTTCATTTCCCTTCATTTGTCTACATCTGCCTTCAATTTCCCCCATTTGCCTTCATTTCTCTTCATATACCTACATATTCGCTCATATGCCTTCATTTCCACCCATTTGTCTACATCTGTCTCCATTCGCCTTCATCTGCCTTCATTTCCCTTCATTTGTCTACATCTGCCTTCATATGCCTACATGCGCCTTCATATGTGTTCATATGCCTTCACTTCCCTTCAATTTCCAGCTTCTGCCTTCAATTGCCCTCATTTGTCCTCATCCACCTCCACCTACCTTCATTTGCCTCCACATACGTTCAAATGCCTTCATTTCTCTTCATTCGCCTACATCTGCCTTCAATTTCTTACATTTGCCTTCATATTCCCACACATTCAATTGCCTTCATATTCGTCGATATGCTTTCATTTCCTTTCATTTGCCTACTTCTGCCTTCATTTGCTGTGATATGCAATCATCTGCCTTCATTCCCCTTCAGTTGCCTACACCTGCCTTTAATTTCCTTCATTTGCCTTTCTTATACTAAAATGGCATTTTTCCCTACCCTTTAATACACTGCGAGCTTACAAAAGGCACCCCTTCCCCCTCTTCAGCAGTAAACGTTTTGCCTCTTCTGTGATTTGTTCCCCAGTATTTAATTGTCAAGGCAATCTTGTCATGATGGTTCACGAGAGAAATATTTTAAATTAGCAATGCCTGCAAAATTTGGCATCCTTGCTTGCACTGACACTCAATTAATTCTCCTCAATCAGAACAATTATTCATTACAAGTAATTGATTGACAAAATATTATGTGTGACCAATCACTAGTTTTGTATTTTGCCTGCCAAACAAAAAGCAGAAACAATGCCCACCCCTTTTTTGCATGTTCCACACTTGAAAATAGTTTCTTCCATTTTCCTCCCCTTTCCTTACCCACTTTGTTGGCTTATTTTTGCATGGCTTGTGCCACGTTACGTCATACTTGACAAATGTGGAAAACCTGTAACCAAACAGACAAACTAATAAGGAAATAAATTTACAGTACTCTAGAAGCTCTGACGCTAACTTTTGATTTTTTAGCAAACCAAAAATGAAACTTTGAAGGTGTCACCAAAAAATGTGTTGAGCGTTGCCAGTCTGCAACAACTATCCCATTTGGTTGGGATGATGTATCAGAACCAAAAATGCTTAAGGGAGTTGCTGTATCATCATTTAACCACAATGGTGTTCAGTGGACTCTCAATAACTCGAACCCTCACTAACTTGAACCTTAAACATACTGGTGAAATGAAATACAAAACTCAACTCCTTGTCCAAATTTAAAGACTAACAATAAAACAAACAAAAAGCATATTAAACAACCACGTGATCTCCTGGTTCGTGGGAGGGTTATTTAACTAAACTTCAACTTTTCGCACATAATTAATACTTGTAGACAAATCAGTTACTAGTTATTTCACTTATGAGGTGATCATGCATGAAGGTACATTTCTTAGAAGTTAATGTCCTAAATATTTTCTTGCAGAGTAAAGTCCAGGTGGTTTCGGATTCAGTTTGAGGAAAGTATGAGGGCGAGGAAAGATGGTGGAAAGAAGTAGCCCCGAAAAAGCGATGTCAAAGGCGCACAAGTCGATAAGTGTGGTCACGTCACACATTCATAATTGCCTGGTGGATTTATCCACCAGTGCCAGTGAATATGATGAAGTGGAGCACAAAGTTGAGGATGCGTCCAGAGCCTCTGCAGCATTGGATATCGACCACAGGGCACAGCGGCAATTTACCTCGATGCTGCTTTGCTGCAAAAAGGTAATATTTATATTGTTGTTACTTGTTTTCGATCATTGACTTTTGACTTTGAGAAATGTATATATGTTTCCCTGTCATGGTAATAAACTCTGGTCAAACACAAAATTCAAATAATTGGTTTCACTCCAGCTTAATTCCCTCATCAATTGACTTTTCTACTGTACATCATGGTCTTTTGCTCACAAAACATTGGAGAGTACAGCACCCACCACTGTCACACTCCAGCAGGTGCTATGGACACAGAACACACATGTCTGGCCTCGTGCTTTTCACGTTACCCACTTCAAACAGATTCCCCCATTTGCGGTGTTGTGGTTCTCCTTATGGCAGGATAAGTATTTGCAGATAAATCATACTTTTAGAAACTGCTGTGTAATGGAAAGTCTCCAACAGCATCAGAGTCGTCAGCATTTCAACATCTGAGTGTAATGATAGCCTGGTTTGTGAGGGAAAAATCAACAGTTGTTATCTCATTCCATCCATTTTTGTTACAGTTGGTGAGTCAACAAGAAGGTAATAAAATTTTACTTATTTGATAAGTCGATTTTTTTCTTTTTCTATCCCGTTTGCATGATACAAACAGGTACACATCACCAAGATAATGATACAACTGTACTTTTTATCTTCGTGCGAGCTTGACATGTTCCGGCTCAAGATGATTCTCAGGGGGGTATGTTCAATGAAAAGATGTATAATCTAGCAGGAAAACTGAATAATTTTGTGGTGCATCTTACATGCATTTTAACAAATTACGGGGAAACCCGGCCAGTAACCCTGACTCCGCCCCTCATAATTTATTTGTTATATATGGCAGATCCTAGATTTTGTTGGAATGGCTAATGAACTTGATGGCGTCAAAGAGAAAGTCATTCAGGTTATTTTGCCAAATGTCAAAAGCAGGGGGATCAACAGTACCTCCAACCCCTTTTGCTGAAAAGACTAGCAAAGTGGAGGAGCTTTCACACAAGATGCCAAGATATCTCCTCAATGGCAGCAAAGAGAAGTATTTGAATTTTGATGTTATTGTTAGAACTTATGTATTTTATTACGTATACCCCAAATTAATAGGCCATTTTCACAATGATGTCATTTGACAACAAGTAGCAGAAGTCATTTCTTTTTTTCTTTCTTATTTAAATTTAGTATTCCCAGTGAGGTTTTTAAAACAATAGCCCTAATCTGTAAGTCTAAAGGATTTTATTTTATTTATTTTTATTTCATTAGCTTCGCCATATAAGAAAACAAACAGAAGAGCAAGAAAACGAAGTTAAATAAGAAATAAATAGGTAGCTGTAGTCAATTGGCGTAATCGTCCAAATGTCATATTACCCTTTTATGGACCAACACTTGCATTTATTTGTGGTACTTCATATCCAAGCTCCTTAATTTTTGCTTATAACCACACTCTGTAGCCGCTTACCATTGTTTCTTGTTTTTTTTTTTTGTTCTTTTTTTTTCCTGAAATCATATTGGGATTCCTAAAAGTAACATGTATCTTAAACAGTTCATGGCAATGATCTCCCCACAAGGAGATCAGTGACATTTTATCAATCTCTGTACTCATGTTCTCAGATCCTTTGGTTCTTTCACCACGGTTTCCTGCGACAGCATTGAGACTGTGGAGAAGTGGTGACTTTCCACGTAGGCTCCCTTCTTGTCTTGTTACAGTCACAGGGCAGTGACAATGCAGTCAAACCAAATGTGCGATGACGACAATATTGATGATGTCTTGGAAAAGGTAACGATTGAGGATGCTTTGCAAGAACTTTTTCAGAACCAGGAAAAACCAAGAGTCGCTGAGAGGAGCTCTTGCACAAGAGACTTCAGAAAAGAAAAGAAGCTCTGGAGGCCTTTACAGTTCTGTCTAGGCCCAGCTCAATTGGTTCAATGCCTCTACTGTCACAGGAAGATTCCACTGCCCTTAACTTAGTCAGCTGCACGTTGACCCCTCTGATTACCCCTCCTTCATCCCAGAATGTGTCCCTGCCATTTTTAAATCATCCTAACTCCACTGGCACAGAGCAACATCCCCGTTTCTCAGGTGTCCTGTCCACCTAACATGATGAGTGATGAAGAGGACACTCAAATTGCAAGTAAAGGGCCTTCTTCTTCTGCCACGTTCAATGACCAATTTATTGTGATTTCACTGCAGGTCCTTCCGCTAGTGCAGGGCAGGTGGGTGAACGTCTGTTTTCCTTGGTACAGGCACTTCTAGATGAGATTTTAGATTGATCTTGGAGTCTGTGTAGTAACTTGTTTTTGATTCTTATGTTACAGTGATCGTTACTTCTATTTTAATTTCCAGAAGATTGAGATGTCCACAGAATACGTAACAGATCTGCTGTACAACAGATCCTAGAGATAAGGATTATGGCTTACATTTTTCTCTATAATGGGAAATCAGCTTTAGAGCAAAAACAAAACGTTAAAAAACAACTACAAGGGAACCCTCGAGACTGAAAAAACTTGATGGTCTCCACGCAAGTTACCTGATTCAATTTCACTTGCTGATAACAAGTTACCTATGAATTGATTGCGAATAATTAGGACAACATCAATAATATGAGCAACAGTCGTATACTTTGTGACAGGAGGTATGCAACAGATTGAAGACAGAAACAGAGAGCAGTAGGATCTCTATGAAATTTGGTACACAATGTATCAAAGATGAATGTACTGTGGAAGGTATCCAAAAACGCATGGACGCAAAGACGGAATCTGCCAAAGGGTAGAAAATACCAACATGTCTTTTTGCGGACGATGTCCTCAAACGAAAAGCAAGTAATCCAAACTAATAACCTGAGAAAGATAATTATTTCACTAACCAGGGCTGACTGTCCTTTTCTTGTGATTATCTCAGATGATGACATCAACCATTATCAGCGCTATTTTTTTGGGTCATTCCAGGAGTAATTGACTTTAAGGTTAAAAAGGCTAAAATCTGCTCAACAGCTGATTATTTGAAATGACCACACCAAATATATACTTAGGAGGCTCTGTTGGTATTATCACTCCAGTTTTTTCACTTCATTCCAAGAATGTTGCAGAGTAGAACAATGGGAAAATGGAGCTTGCGATGCAACTTTGTCAAGGCCCTCAACCGAAAGCGGTCAAGAAGATTCAGACCTGAGTGAAAAAATCGGCAACAAGTTCAATGCAATAGACTTGAACATTTTGGAGTATTCCAAAGGTCTTTTCTTTGTTAGGAAATTCTCAATGACCGATCACTGCGTAAGAGTGTCTCCAATTGCAGATTAGTTTCATTTGTGCAGAAGCACAGGTTTAATGATCTTAATGGTGTGTACACTAAACCTTAGCTAAGAAAGCTTTGCGAAGCATACGGTGTACCAAATATCGGCAGGATGAACAAGACAAATCTTGCACAGAGCCTGGCTAGGGTTATTCAATTAAACAGTGGATTTGTTGTACCCTCTGTAGTTGATTCGAGACAGTACTCAGCGGTAAGCTCCAAAATGGATCCAAATTCTGGGTGAATTTGTTTAAGGTTGGCGACTGTGACAGTGAGGCAACCTACACACTAATCCGAATTAGGTAAGTAATTTTAAAAATGTCAAATTTTTAATCATTCATAGGGCAAAGGTATGTTACCCCCCTAACCACTAGGCCATGCTGCTGGTTAGGGCACTGGACATGTAATCCAGGGATCTTGGGTTCAAGTCTTCCACTTGGATTTGTTTTACGGTAGTCCCACAATCAGATCCTCAGCCATGCTTGTAAATACAAAATTTTGTATTTATCAACTGGGTTGATAAGGTAGATTGGCCACCGTAAAGGGATTGAAAGCTGACGTTTCGAGCGTTAGCCCTCGTCAGAGCAGATTCCCTCGAAACGTCAGCTTTCAATCTCTTTACGGTGACAATCCACCTTATCAACCCAGTTGATAAATACAAAATTTTGTTTCACGTCCCCACAGACAGCACCACAGTTTCTTTAGAAACTAACCCTCTTGCATGCTTGTAAATAGCCAACTGGTATGCCTCCCACCATTTGGGGTTTTTAGGATGTTAACGTTCAATTTGTCATGTTACTTTCAGAGGTTTATAGTGTTCCCAATAAGCATTGCCGGTCTTAATACTCTGACACTTAAAGAAGATTGAGGTGTCCACAGAAGGCATAACATATCTGCGGCACAACGGATTCTAGAGAGAGAGAGAGAGAGAGAGAGAGAGAGAGTGATTATGGCTTACATTAGAAATGTTTTCCTCCATAATTGGATATCAGCATTAGAATAAAATAACATTAAAAAAAAACAACTACAAGGGAACACTCGAGACTGAAAACTTACTTGACAGTCTTCATGGAAGTTATCTGACCCAATTAAACTTGCCATTTTAGACTGCATTATAAGTTACATACGAATTGATTGCAGCTAATTAGGACAACATCACTAATATGAGTAACAATCGGATACTTGTGACAGGAGGTACGCAACAGATTGAAAACAGATACAGAGAGCAGTAGCATCTCTATGAAATTTGGTATCCAAGATGAAGATATCCAAAAATATGGGGAAGCAAAGACAAAATCTGCCAAAGGGTGGAAAATACCAACATCTCTTTTTGCAGACAATGTCCTAAATGAATAGCAGGTAATCTAAACAACATAAGAAGGATGAATATTTCACTAACCAGGGCTGACTGTCCTTTTCTTGGGAAAATCTCAGATGATGAAATCACCCGATATTAGCGCTATCCTTCTGGGTCATTCGAAAGAGTAACTGACTTTAAAGTTAAAAAGGCTAAAATCTGCTCAACAGCTGATTATTTGAAATGACCACGCCGAAGATAGACTTAGCAGGCTCCGTTGGCATTATCATTTCAGTGTTTCACTACACGTGTTTTTCACTTTATTTCAAGAATGTTGCGGAGCACTTTCCTGTTGACAGCCCATCAGCTGACAAAATAAAATATGGTGTGCACGATCCTCACACTCATGCATTTTGCTTGCTTTTCAGATAATGAAAAATTTTAAAACCGCTATAGCAAAAGATATCGAGGATATAAACACAGATCTGACGAGCTCCAATTTGAGGTACTAAACACCAAGTATTTAACAAATTGATGCTCTCTCCATCTGTTTCTACAGGTCGCTAGTTTACAATTTCTTTCACCCAAGTTCCAGAGAGATTCTTTGGTCACTTTGCTTGCCAGAAAGGCTACGAGGTGGACAGCATGAGGCAGATCCCGCACAAAAGTCTGCCATTTTACAGTTTGTCTACAAAGCACTGCATGGCCCCGGCTCAGACAAGAGGAAACTGTCCAAAATCCCAGTACCAAAGAGGCTTTATCGTCTCTTTGATGAGCTCGGCAGCGGCAGTTATTGCCCTAGAACAAAATGGTGCTGCGATTGCAGAAATATCTTCAGGGAAGAGGAAAAGAACTTCTGATTGGATGTACCAAGTGTTAACAATATATTTGGATGGACATGTGAGAAGCAAAGTATTGCTCCAACCTCCCAGGCGATGCGGTGGGAGCTTTTGTTTTTTTACAAAGCACAGCAAGTGTATCTCAAACAGGCATTGAACTTACACTTCCCTTTTCAATAGCTGGAAAAAGTGCAGAATCTCTCATTGATCTCTTTCAAAAAGTTGGTTCTATGTCAAGCATTTTCAAGGCAAGAGTCTGACAATGGTGATCCCTTCATCAAATACCATAATACAGTAAAATCTTAATTGAGTAAGTATGTTTTTGTTTGGAGGAAGATAAGTAAGATTCACGAACATGCCTGATTTTCCACTGTATTTACATTAACTCTTTGTATCGGAATTCTGTAAAGTGCTATTGATCAGCAATTGTAAATAACGCGATAGAAGTAATAGGTTATGATTAAATTATTAAAAACACGAACAATTGTGTCCAAGAATCGATGTAAAATGCTGTACCTGCAGCGCAGAGTTGGCAAGGGAATTAATAGCACAACATGTATGTCCCATCTTGTGCCCGTGGAGCCCGAATGGTGCGGGAACATTTGGAGGAGCACAAACAACAAAATCCTCCCCTCTTACGGAGAGCCTGTCCTTTGAAGCGTGGGCTTGAACTTCCGAGGACACTTAAAACAATTTGCCCTGTCCAGTGCAATTCAGGAGGGAAACCCCCGAGATTGATTGGAAAAGATTGACCCGCTCCCTCTTGGTCACTACCCATGGAACAGTTTTTGTTGTCTACTCTAACAAAAACTGATTCCTAAGATTTAAAATGTTGGTTAAAAGAGTCTTTCTCTGCATGCCATGTCTCTGCATAAGTAGGCGATGAAAATTAGTGTATTGTCCTGTCGAATCATTCAATTTCCACAGGGGAATAGAAATTTTAACTAGCGAGTATTTCACGATGAGATTGGGCCAAACAGTATTCCTTATATTGCAGTGATAGGCAATCTTCAAAAGTGACAAGGCAGTTGGAAAGAAAGCTTTGAAACGTGGGCAAATATTTTTTAACCAGGGGCAGCCAACGAGAAAACACTAGCATAATGGTGATCGCTTCAGAAATTTTTAACGCATATTTGCTAACACAGTTTGATCTGCTTGGTGTTTTTAGCTTAAACTGTCTACCTACCTACCTGTCGAAAACTTAAACAACACTTTAAACGAGATTTTTGTCCCTTCAAAAACAATGGGAATTAATCAGTTCCCTTGTTACAAAAATCTGCAAATAAATCCCAAGATCACAGGCAATTTAGACCTTGCAAACATATTTTGCCAACACGAACCACTTAACGGACCTGGCTCTGACGTATTTTATCAAAATAGCTAACATACATACCAAAAATTACCCTTTTGAGATTAAAAAAAAAAAGAATTGACTGTTCTTGGGATGAGGAAGTATCCAATCTTGATCTAAGTCCCAAGATGCAAATCGCATAACCTTCCCAGGAAAAAACCCTTCGATTATATTGTACTATGAGTATTATTTTCATTCCTCGATTGTTGTTGCTTTAAACCAATTAAAGAAAACAGTTGACAGTTAACATGTGTACCGTATGAGAAGTACCAAAAAGAAGACAAAGATGTGCACCAAGAGTCCAGTTACAGAAAACTTCTCCAACGCAATCGAAATTCACCTCAGGAAATGGCATGGTCTTTCAAGGAGGGAAAGACGTATTTGTAAAGGCAGTCTATGTTCGAGAAACAATGTGTGTGAATTCCAGTTATTATTGACTCTGTAAACATCACAATGACAATAAAAGAGAGGCAAAAACCCAATCCTAATTAATAATTTTCTACTCTTCTTTTTAGTCAAGACCAGACCATTACATTTAAATGGGAACCACCATTACACCATTACATTTAAATGGGAACCACCCTCTCATTCGTCACCACCCATTTCTAGTGACACAATGAATGCCTTTGGAAGAAAAAGGAGGCCGGAGATCTCATTAATAATCTTGGGTGAAGTTTTTTAGAGGGGTCACGCCCATATGCATCTCGCTGACGTAAGTAGTAATTTTGATAGCTTGTACTAATTATAGCCTTCCAGAGTTTATCAGTTGATTTAATCCTAAGTTGAGCATGTTCTGGTTTAAGTGTGTTTGTCTTCCAGTGGAGAACAATTTATGGTGGCAACAAGTAGTTTTTTAGGGTCACACTTCCCTTTTTTTTTTCAACAACAAAAAATGGACAGACATTGTTCATTAAAAAAGATCTTTGACCACAAGGCTTTACAATCTGGCCCAAAAATTTGCAAATTCATCTGTTCTCTCTCAAAGGGTAATCAGCTACTTAGGAAAATGTTTCAGCTACTGTCTCTTAAAACTAAGGAAATCCATTGGCTCTTTTAGCATTGAAAAAGATTGTACCACATGCTTTTGGTAATCATGCAAGTTGCAATGTATCATGGTGTAAAGCCAAGCCAGACCCTCTCAACACTCTGATCTTTCTTGTGGCAAAGATCTGTTTGGAGATGATCTGTTTCTGTGTTGTTTAATTTTCTTTCTTTTGTTCTTATCATATGCATTTTACTCATTTTGTAACTTAAGCTAACGCGAAGAAATAAGCAGAATGTAAATTCAAGATTAAATAAAGTTAATGTTATCTTATGAGCTACAAAAATCAGTTCAAACAATTTTTGATGAATATTGCACTGATCTAGTAGTAAAACACTTGCACCAGCAGCAAATTCTCACAGAAACGAGGCTCTTAACAGTGTCATTGGATAAGAAAACCCTACAATTGGGTACCATGGAGGCAGTGCAAGTAACGACTTTGCGTGGCCTGTGAAATTTCTCAAGCAAACCTCGGATATAATTGCATCAGTCAAACACTCAAGAGTCTCAATATTGAACCTGGGAATACAGCTCAATCACATTGAAAAAATGGATCACAAAGCCACCCACGATATGTTGAGAAAAGCAAGTCTTGATTTCAAACAACAAAGAGCTCAGCAACAAAACAAGAACTTAAAAATAAACAGGCTAAGGAAGGCACAACATACCAAAGTAACTTTGGACTCAACCTCGATCCAAATAAATCAACTGATCGTGATCAGGTGGCAAATGAAATTAATGTAACTATTAAAATCACAAAAGAAGAGTTAAAGCAGATCGAATTAACTGTCAGACCAGTGTCTGAGAAATATCCTTTTAAAAGAAAGAATATTTATAACTTTATAATCTTTGACACTGAAACCAACACATCTGGAAAAACAGCAGTCAGCAATCGATCAGTCCAGTTTACATCAGTTCAACGAGTACAGTCTGTCATCCAAGGATGTTGACCTTCACGCTTCCAGAGTCAATGGATTGTGCATCTGAAGAATTCATGGAACCAGGACACTATGTAAAGAAGACCAACCAGTTTCATCCAATCGAATTGAACAGGCAATACAGAATTTTGCAGTATTCTTACAACAAACTGTTGAAAGTGTAAAATCTGGCGATAAACAAATCTGCACTGTATTAATTGATCACAGCTTGCAAGTCTTCGACACTTCTACTCTTCTTTGCCAAGGAAGAAACCACAGCTGCTTTCAACTGCTTCATCTAAATGCTATATATGAAGGGAATAAACAATACGTTAACGATACGATAATGACAATAGTCACTGTGTAGTCTCTATTTTGCTGGATTTTTTGTCAAGGGGACTTTCTTTATTGGGATATAAAATTCGTTATCTTTATCACCCCGGGGATTGCTCCATCGTTTCTTTATCCGAGTTCATGGTTTGTATGAAAAGTTAGATAAATCGAAGTCTCAAGATCGGGGAACATCAGCTGAATTTGTGTTTATGTCGTTGACTATATAATCTCTTTGAGACTTCTCGTTCTTGTTTTTAATCAGAAATTTGGGAATAGAAAACGAAAAATATGATCATGAAAATTGAACGCCGGGTCCATAAGGCCTTGTTTTAAATACCTATCAGTTGATCGCCGCTAAAATGGCGAATGACGTCGTCATTTCGCTACAGATTACATGTAGCATGAAATTCAGATCCGAGCGGACATACGTTGAAAGTGCCTTTAAATGCAGTTGACGCATAGAGAAAACTACATATTAAAATAGGGTTTTTCATCTTTTTATGACACAATTTTTCTGTCCGATAACTTGCTTTCATTCCCAATTATACCACAGCAAAAAGCATTCGACTCGTCAGGATTCTGTGATCATTAGTTATCTCAGACGAAGTTTCCTTCATTTGGTTCCACGCAAATGGAGTGAGTGTTTTTTTCTTTTTTTTATGAGGTACTAGACATTTAGCCCAGGTGAGAACTGTGATACGTTTATGTTTTAATAAGTGCTTCCCTCAGAATGAGCGAATTATTTTCTTGGTAAACGCCTGTTGATCTTATGGTATTTCGTCACTGGTCAGCGCCTGGCATAGTCAATCGAACTTTCAGAAATCGAACTCAATCGAATTCAATCGAACACCGAACTTTGTGTGAGTTCGATTTCCGAACCAATCGAATTTAATCGATGAAATCGAACCCAATCAAATTGTGTTCGGTGAAAAATTCGCTTGGACAAAGGTCATGTTATGTGGTCTGACTGCCCGCTTGGTTACTGTACACAAGCCCTGCTAATTCAATAACCTAAATAAACTGTCCACGGCAGTAAAAAGAACAGATTAGAACAAAGCTATCATTATTCCCGCGATTTACCGTATTCTGGAACTACTGGACCATTTTCATTGTATTACAAATTGCAAAATGATGACAACTTGAAGTATTTCTTTCATGAAAAAGTACAGACTTGTCAGTGCTCATTTACAACTCGAAAAGCACAGCCTTTCTTGCGTATTTTCTTTAAAAATTTGATCTCATCGCCCTCCTTCACGTCAAAGCGGCACTCTTGGTAGCCTTTTATTACGCATTTAAAGCTAACAGCCCACAGTGCATCTGAAGCCATTCTCCGGGAATTGTGCGGTTCAAAAAACACGTGTTATCCTGAAGTAACTTGAGCCTCCAAAACCTTGTTATTGATTTTCAACACCAGTGTTACAATAACTAAAAGTTTGGAAAATCGAACGTTTGATTGAGTTCCATTGTCCAATTTTTTGTGTGAGTTCGATTTCTTTCGATTGCCAAATTCAATCGAACTCAATGCACTGACTGAGTTCGATTGAAATACAGTTCAATTGGGTTCCATTGACTATGCCGGGTCAGAGTGAACTTCACTTTGGTCTTATTGGACGGCATCTACATAAATGATAAAAAAAATTCGTCTATGGTCCGAAAAGGACGACCACAGTATGGACTGTCATGGGAGATTTCCCTCTTCTGCCATGTACCATTTTCATGTGCACAGCTAAAGATCGATAAAGAACACACTTTGACGTTGCATAGAAAGCAATAGAACCGAACTTTGATTTGAGACATTCTGGCTATAAGGGACGGACCATTACAAAAAGTTATGGGGGTGGGTGGGGAATTTTCGAGTTGCACAGTTGTTTTTCATTAACATTTCCCTTGCAAGAATATTTTTTCCGTATACAAGAACCTTTTTGTTCAGGGCTACTCGCTGTGCATGAATTTTTTTGACTGGCCGGAGGAGGTCCTGACACCAGTTAAAACCAGCGAATATTCTGTTTAGCATTTTAGCAAACAAAGAAGCTGTGATTAGTTGATTATTTGACAGGATATGGATGTTATATAACCGATATATCTCCCACTAACGTTCTCGTCTTACAAACATCGTTCGTGTCTTGGAGGGAAAGATACTGCGGCTTCTAGCTAGAAAGTAACATATTTTCGGTTTAATGCCACGCTTACCACAAATTAAGCTGCGAGCAGTTACTCTTTCTTCCATAGATCCCAATGATGGGAGGAAATCTACTAAATTATGCAAATGAAAGGTAAAGGGATCTACCGCGGTTTTCACATTTCGCAGTTTGTTTTCCACTATAGAAGGAACATAAATAGGAAAGGAAAGAGCGTGCTCGTAGTCCAGTCACAATATACAAATTTTAAAGCCATACACGACTCTACATTGATGCCTTGTGTGCAGGTCTTAACAGAAGAGATAAAATGTAATCCAACCAATCAGCCGCCAATTTGATTCACACGCGTTGAGCACGCATGCTTTCTCCATTAGCAAAACGAGGGACTTGAAGCAAGTCTAAGCATTCCTATACACGTGACTAGGCTCGAACTCAATGCCAAAAAGGCTCTGTTATTCGTATTGTTTTTCATTTGTGCAGCTTCGTTGTTTGCCCCATTTGTTCAAAGAAAAGTAAGCACAAACAAGTGAAGGAAACTCAGGGTACTGTTCTTTGAATAAATTGAAAGCCCCTTGCAAAAATTAAGGCACTTTCGACCAAAAAATGAATTGACCTAAGAGACATTTCCACTTTCCTCAGCAATTATTGTTCAAGAGGAAGAGGTGAAGATACAACCTGTTTATAAAAAGTAGCAATTCGTGCATAATTGGAGAATATCACTAAAAGAAGAAAACCATGATTTTCGGAAACATTAGCTCTGTAACTTCCACGTTGTCTTGAGTTGAAATTAAGAACATGCTCCAGAAAATGGAGCTTACCATAGACACACCAATTCTTAAAGAACAGTTAACGTTCAAAAGCAAGCAGTGAGGTATAAACATCGCTTTAGGTAGGTTTTTTAAGTTATCAATTTAACTGTTAAGGCTATGCCCTAACTCTTCGGCGGATTCGGAGCACAAAGAATGTTGAATTAACCTGTGCGATTACTGCCTACCGCTGGTTAAAACACTTAAGGGCTCAAATTTAAGAGTGCCCTATGCACACGTTGGTTGTGTCGTTCAATCTATTTTGCCGTATAAATGCAGAGTGCTGTGCCATCCGAGTGCCAAAATGCTGTGCCTCAAAGTTTTCTTGGTTTTCTTTCAGACGGTCAGAGCACGGGTGAAATTGGACAAGGCATAGTCATTAACACTGCAAAAATTATTCTTGCCGCACTATTTTGGTTTTATACATGTACTATTTTTTATCTGAGTCGTGCCAACAAATTCTGCAAGTGTAACAAGGACCTTGTTTGTAAAAATGTTCAACTCCATTTCCAAGAAAAGTTCACCATATCGACGGAAAGTGATCTAAAGCAGGCCCTTGTTAAACCAATGGCCCTCGAAGCAACAGACAGCATTTGACTTTCTAGGATTAAAAATGTGGTTTTTTCCTATAGAATGTAAAGGGTATGATTTTGTTTCCTAAAAACCCTATTTTTGTTTTTGTCTTACAGTGCGATCCAAAACATAAACAACAAATAAAACAGGCAGAGAAAAAAAAAAGAAGAAAAAAGAACAGGAAGACTCAAAAGGAGCAGAGGAACAGGAAGAGAAAGAAGAATTCCACAAGTTAAGGTACAGAGAGTCAAAAGCAAATTGACAAGCAAATTAACTACGGTGGCATCTCACAACCTACTTCTTTCTTTTATCTCTGTAATTGTAACTTTCGTCGTTGCTCTTTTTATTTTAGTTTATTGTAGGCGTAAGTGTTTGTTAGAAAGGGCCACAGAGGCGGAAGTCAGGCAAGACCCAAGAACATGTAGCCACCTTCCTTTCTCATTTTCAACCAATTTTATGTTCAAACTGTTCACCTTTGTCAAGAATTTTAATTTGCGCCAGTTATTTGCCATTTTGTTTCCATCCGCCTACCATCATTGTTCTTCCTTGCCGCCATTTGTGTTCCACTATCCAGACATCCTGCATTCATTTGTTTAATAGGTATGGTGTACCTTGGCCATCACGTCTTATCTGCTCTCATCTTCCTAGGTCACCACAACTGTGCTTATCACCCCAGTCACCATTGCCACAAATGCCAAAAATGCCAACCCTCAAAAAGTTCACGGCACCCAGGAAAACAGCCTCATCATCTTCATCCTCAATGCAATCGAGTACACCTTCAACCTTCAAAAATGTCACAGCATCCAAGACAACACATTCACCATCTTTGCCTTCTCACCGTGTCATACTTGTTTTTTCATTCACTATGGTATGCTTCCTTTTATTTTCACTTCTTATTTTGGTCTACGTTCATCACTGATTTGCCCACAATCTCCACCACCAGCACCAAATGAAGACTCAATGCATTATTCAGTTCAAACATCTTCAGTTACTTTATCGTCCCATCTTCCACCGCCAACAACACAGCCACCTCCACCACCTCTTCCAACCAAAAACAAAGACGTGCACATTTATCAAAACACTAACTCAAAGACACTTTACGCAGTTTTTAACGTTTTTTAAATTGCTCATTTGATATTTAATTTAACGAAGTTCAGTAATGTTTTGCTAGTTTCAGTTGAACTTAGTGTGGCCAGTTGTTATAAACAACACTGCGAGTAATAGTTTCTCCTACCCTGGATGCTACACTACAAATGTAGAAGAAACCAACTGCTCGAAGGGTATGCTTATCCTATCTCATTCCCACAGAATGAGAGTTTTGTGAATTTCCTTTGTCATGTTTAATTCTTTTTTCCCATGTTCTTCTCGTATCAGCAGCTAAAAATTACAACCTGGCTAACTCGAACTCCTCGCTAACTCCCTTGAAGTTTTTTTTTAGTGATTTACTATTGGTTATCTGGAACCCCAGCTATCTCGAACTGTTTTTTGTTTCCTTTGGGAGTTCCGAGTTAGTGGGGTTCTACTGCATTGCCGGGCGCACACAAACTGTGTTTAGCCAGCCTCATTATTAAAGTTGACCGCGAAATTTATAGAGCCGGTTATTTAATAAAACGAAGTCTCACTTCAACTCTTTAAATAGAATTTTTTTGTCTAGTCTGTGATTTGTGTATTCTTGACACTTTTACAGTAAACAACCACCATCTAAACTTCGCTTAAATAACAGGCCCAGTGCAGCAACCTGAAAGTAATCTAAACTTGATACACTCTGATTACACTGCTGTTGTTCCTGTAAAGAAAATCTTTTTGCACGAGAGGTATCAGTATACCCCGTTCTTTTATTTGTGGCAACTAAATTTGCAATTTTTGTGACTGTTCATCAGATCGCAAAATTACATTGCCACAGTAAATAATTTAGCAGTAATTTATTGGTAACACATTGCTATTGGTAGTGTACCTTAAATTGCATTCTGGGCAAAGCAAGTGCATAAATTAGGATCTTATGGTACACAATCAGGGCCTCCTCACTGCATACTATGGTGTGGCCATCTGGACCACTTCCAAATTAGCTATAGCATTGTCACAGCAAATTCATATGTTTGTGTCCTATAGCAGATTGTTTTTAAAGTAGGAAAGAGCTGATGAAAAGTTTATTTATGGAGAAAGTAATGGACCCAAAGGAAACCTACCACTACGCAGGTTAACAAACTAGATGATACATACTTTAAATGCGATTTTATTGTAAACAACAGATACAACTAAGCGCACCTGATTTAACCATCTACACTCCTTGCTGCTGAGTGATAGGAAGTGCCAATATAGATTACAGTTCAATCATTTGCATTTTTTAAAACTTTTACTGATGTTGCAGGTATGACAAAGGAGTATCTTGAGCTTATTTACAATGAAGTTAAAGAAAAGAATCAAGGCATGAACATGTGGAAGGGTCACGAAAAACCAAGGCTGGGAAGATCCGGGAGAAATCCTTGAATGTTAAATTAATGACATATCTATACCTTTGTTTACTGTTGAACTAGGCATTTTCCAGCATAGACATAGACATACTTTATTTGGTACGCAGGTTAAAGAAGGTAGCCAGAGGCTGATGTGGACCTGCGGTGACAGTCGCTAACAATGGAAGCTAGAATTCGGTTGCGATTAAATGAAGTATGTCCAGCAGCATAAAATGGTGAACAAAAGACTGGGTTGAATCACATTATCTTGTTATGGCTACTTTGAGGTTATTTCTGATACAATACTCCAAAAACTTATTCATCATTCATAAGCCCAAGAGGACATCACATTTACGAGGTGTTGCTTGGATTCAACATAGATTGTAAAATTCACTGTATAGATTTAAGTTAGGATAAGTTAGTGTTTTCTGTTCTATAACGTTAGACATCCTTATTTGCTACACTCACTAAGGTTAAGATAAAATGCTGTAAACATTTTGGTTAGGGTAGGGTGCATAGCTAAAATTTTGTTTTCGCAACATTGTTAAATCTTGTAAAACAAAGTGAAGCATAGCAAAGAAATTTCTCACAATCAGTCCTGGATGTATATGAAAGATTAAACAGATATTGTGATTTGTTGTTGTACTTCGGCTTAGACGTTCGAACAAAAACGCTGCAAATAATCCAGTTAAGTTGAAGAGCTATAGTAGATTAGAAGTTCGCCATTGTAATGTTTGTAGGTTACGTTAACAAAAAACATAAGTATGAAATTCTGCTAAATTGTGTGTTTTGTTGACCTAAATAAGCATAAGTAATTAAAATCAACCCAAAACTGGATACAAATCCACCGAAAAGTGGCCACCAATCGACCAAAAACTAGGTACAAATTGACTGAAAATGGGTAGGAATTGACTTCCGTACAAAACAACCAGGATTAGATGTAGTTACTCAGTTAGTTTACATTCTCATTTAGATCCTGAACAGGTGGACCCAGAGTGATCGGAATAGACAGTGCAGTAATCCAAACTCAAATGGGAACAAAGAAAACTGGATGAAACAAAGATCAAAAAATGACGAGGAACAAAGCAGAGGTCAACAAAAAGAGTCAGCAAGATAAAGATCGTCAAAACAAAGCACAGAAAAACAAAGATCAAGAGAACGAAGCACAGCAAAATGAGGATGCACAACAACGGGAAGATCAGCAAAGAAAATTGCAACAAAGAAAAGGTCAACAAGGCAAAGATGATAAAAAAGGGATTAGTCGAAGAGACATCACAAAAGAGGAGCCCCGAAAAGAGTCAGGTTAAGAGGGCGAATTCACAAATGTCCAGAAGCTGGTTGTCCTACAGAGATTGTTATTCACCTGCCGAGGCACTTGAAACCATAGCACAAGTGGAGCCCTGGTAAAGCAGCATCTGCAATTTCCCAATTTAGTTTAAGAAAACTAAGACAAAAAAAGGAAACTGGACATACACCTGGCGTATCAAAAACTGCAACATTGTTGTAAAAAGAATACACAATCACCTTGGAATGCAGGGACCTCATTAACTTCAGTGCAACAGTCATGGATACTTTTGTTATTTAAGTCGAGTAAGCAGCACTACCTGATACTTTCACTGAAAAATGCAATCAACACATCTCCATCTATTTCATCATCATGATTAGTGCAGCAGGTGCACTTCCATTGACCGAGTGATTTGTGACTAGTGCTTTAAGCCAGGTCAAATGATGGTTATTTGATCACACTTTTATCTACATTGCAGTAGAAAAGATATCCTACCTTGATCATACTTATTAATCTTCTTCATCCAAAAAAGTTTTATAGAAAGCAAAAGTTAAACGGGCAAAAGCCTTAACTACAAGCTTGACCAAAGCGAGTGCTGGGTGCATCCAAATAACAAGTCATTCATGCGCTTCCACATCAAAATGTGCTGAGGGAGATACAGAAATGCCAGATGATCTCATTTAAAAGAGAATTCATTTGCCAACCTTTGAACAGTATGCAGAAAAGAAGAAAGAGGAAGGGGCCATTTTAAGTGGAAGAAAAGACCAAAGCAAGACACTGGTATTGAAGGGGATTATCTAAAGTCTGAGGAAGTTGTCTTCCCCTCAAAGTTCAGGCTAACTCCAATTACAGGAGAGGAAATGCAATTGCAGAAACAAAGACCTTTGCCCTCTCGATGGTACGTGTCTTACAAGTAACGTGATCTATGAAGCCACAGTCACAACAACAACCGGGGACAAAAAGACTTACATTGGAATGACAGAGTACGAATTTAAAACAAGATACAACAACCACAAACTCTCTTTCAGAGACCGAAAGCATTCACACAGCACAGTACTTTCAAAACACATCTGGGACTTGAAAGACAGCAACACCGACTATCAAATCAATTGGCGCATCATCAAGAGGGCAAATGCATAACCCTTCCCGCTGCAACCTGTGTCTGTCTGAGAAACTCTGCATCTTGTCCACTCATGACATTTCCCTCCTCAACAAGAAATCTGAGCTGGTCACTAAGTGTCGTCATGAGAACAAGTTCTTCGCAACAACCAATCAGAACAGGCGCCGTTCCCACCATTCTTAAATTTGAAATTTTACCTTATAACTGAAACTTTCTCACATGTACACTCAGTCTGATGATCGCTTAGTGCATGAAACTCGAGTTACAATTACTTTCTATTTTTAATTTTGTATTTAGCTCTGCATATTCATGCATAGAGTACCCCTAGTATAAGTGAAGCAATCTCTTCATTGTTGATTCATTTATATATACATATATATATTCCAAAAACACGGTGCTGAACGTGTCGTGTGTGAGATTTGGACAAAAATGAATGGCTTGATCTTGTAAATCCTGAAGTGTTATGATGAAACTTGTTTGTGGTGATGGCAGAAGCGATTCGCCAGGCCAATCAGCACGACATTGTGTTTACTCCCTTATGGAACATGCCATCCATGTTATCGTTGACTTTGAAGTACTGGCCAGTAGGGAGAGTGGGGGCAATTCCTTGAACATGGAGCATTAAGGGGTGCAAAGGCTGTTGGAAAGAATGGCTCACAGTATGCCATTCAGTGAGCTAGCAACTGATGCATCAACAACCATCATAAAGCTTGTACGAGAGAATTTCTGTCATGACATTATAATCTCTTTTGTTTTCTGAAATGACTTTGTTTTCATTTCTTTACAGAGGAATGTCCGAAAACAGTTGCATTACTGCTTTTGTTGAAAATCCCTGTAGAATTTTTTGTTCTCACTTCCACTGCACTATGGGTAGATAGAACTTGTCTTTCGGACCAGCACAGTAACATCAAGTTTAACATATAACTAAATATTTTTAACATATCTTGAATTACATGAAATCTCACTCACCACCTTTACAGGATATTCACGTTGTTCAAGCCTTTTCAGGCAAAGATCAAATTCGTATTTTTCCTCTTTTTATTTATTTATTTCTGGTTTATCCTGGCTGTTGTTCAAACTGAAGAGGCAGCGAAAAGGCCTGAAAGAGCGAGGCAACATGACAGAGTACAGGAGATAAACACACCACTGAAAGTGTTATGAAAGCTGAAAAGATGACTCAAAATAGACTGAATTTCCTCGCCGAAAAGAGCAAAATCTCGCAGTCTCAATTTTTTGGAAGGCAGCAGAATGGGAAATGGTAATTTATCCATTTGTTATAAACAAGATCAAATTCCCACTCGGCGAGAATTCATGAGAATTTTAGAGTTAAACATTGTAAAAAAAAGGGTAAATACGAAAACATTCTTAACTGTTTTTCCTTTTTTGAGTTTTTGTAGTTTTATGGAAGATAAACATTTTATTTCATACAATAAATGATTATAATTTTGTATTTGCCTTTCTAAGCCGTGATGTTTTTGTCGAGTCTTATTTCGCACCTGTCAGTTATACTTCTCTCCACGAGTAAAAGATCACTTAATGCAGCAATAAGGGTGTTTTGTTTCTGACTGTAAGGGAGCTCTTTGTGAAATAATTCAACAGGATGACCGTTCATCTTGCGCAAGAACAAGCAGAGATAGTGAGCTTAGCCTGTAAGGGGCATATGTAACTTGATTGCAAATGCCAGGGAGGAACTGGAAAGTCAACTGTAGTGAGAGAAATAATCAGCAATCTTTGGGCTGCTGGAAAGAGGGTTTCCGTTATATGTTCTACAGGCATAGCATGCAGGGTCTATGATCCTGGTGTAGCAATGAGGGTTCATTCTTTTTATGGATTGGGAATTGCCAACAGCAATCTCACAGCTTGTTAAGAGGTCTGTCAAAAATAGTGTCATTGTCAATCGAATAAGAAGCAATGTACTGATTTGGGACGAGCAAGCATGTCAAATCAACTCATGGTTGAACTAGTCAACACAGTACACCAATGTCTAAGCAAAAGTCAGTGTAACTGCCCTTTTGGTGGAAAGCAAGTTATTGTGGTTGGCGAGTTACTCCAATTTCATCCTGTTTCAATTGATTTTGATGAAGGTTTATTCACAGTTTGTTCGCCAGTGTACCAAAGTATCATATCACATCGCTATGAACTGACCAATGTCCTTTGTCAATGAAACAAATAATTTCTCGCGGTATTTAATCATATCAGACTTGGGAAATGCAGTGAGAAGTCCCTGGAATTTCTCAATTCCCTCACCAGATCCAACAAGCACTCTCAAGACAAAGTTACCCATATCCGCTTCAAAACCAGTAGTTGCCAGTAGCACTGCATAATCATTTGGCCTTAGAGAATCTCTCCTTCAACACATGAATCGAATGGAAGGAATGAATTGGCCAGGTTCTTTTCTTCTGTTTTACACTTAAGGCCTGGCTGTCTAGTGCTGTTAGTGTGGAATTGAAATGATTGATTGAAGAACAGCAGTCGAGGAGTCTGAGGATTGTATAGGAGATTCAGTTTAAGTGTGGTTTCCCAGGTGCTGGTCCTATTATCTTAGAGAAACAGGAATGGGAACGTTATCGGCAGCATCTGTCAGTTTCCTATCGTTCTAGCTGATGCACTTACTTGCCACGAGAACCAAAGCCTTACTCTTATCTGCTGTCATTGTGCATTGCTCCAGCGAAGTTGTGCCTGGACTAACCTGTGTGGCATTATTACGAGTAAAGGATCCCCCAAAATCTGCAAGTGCTAGGTTTCAGAGCTAACAAGTTACTTCCCCCAAGTTCAGAAGATTCACCTCAATGCTCGCCTGATCTTGGCCAGTTTTATGCCGATCTTCAATGCTGCCACAATAAAGAACTTCCCTCTTATTTGTTTGAAGAGAAAGACAGAGATGACGATTTAACTTTGCCCTGGGAAGTTAGCGATAAACCAGTCACATCTTATCTTGAGAGAGAAAACATTGTGCAGGTGCACGATAAACTGTTGAAGCCTAATTTGGAACTAACATCCCCTCTGGTCTTGACTGACAACAAGGACATTCTTCTGTCAATTTAGAGCCCATGTTACCCGACCGCTGGTCGCGTTGAACGCAACTAGTGTTATCTTTTTTATTGGCGATTTCACAAAATACACCGTTTCTGGAGTGACCTTCTCCTTTAAACAGCTGGTTTTGAACACACAGGGTGCAGCGGAGTCGTATTTGACCGCAATGCCGCCTTAATTCATCACGCAAATCGATCTTGTTGATTCAAGACAAGAATGCAGAAATGAAACCCATTGTAGATCCTGTTTTATCCGTAATAAAACCGGGTAAATCATTCACCAGTATGTGTCAGAAAAATTTGGTTCCTGATTGATCGGAATCGGTGTGACCCAATGCATGAATATGAAAATCGATACAATGTAAAATTCATATAAGCTTATAAACAGACAAGGAGATCTATGAAATCCAACTGTCATTTGTTTTTCTTACACAGTTGAATAATGGAGGTGAAGTCATCCCGAGAGACGAAAGGGAATATGTCTTCACACCACCATTTTTAAATGGCATGTACATTCTTAATGCAGACAACCTGCTGAAAGAGTACTTAAAGTGTGTTCCCTTGGTAATTTCGTTGTCACCCTTTTTCCATTCCTTATGATGGCCCCAGACAACAAAATGGGGGAAAAGAGAAAAGATACATCTAAACTGGTTACAAAGAAACAGACTACTAGAAAGAAATGCCACCTGCTCAAACTACAGTAATGTGATGCGTCCTCCTGGCCAGTGAATAATAACATATCTTGCATTTTCCCCAAAGTCTGATGACTGTTCAAAGCAGCTGGAAGGGAAAATCCTTTTCTACATAAGAATTTCCAACTTCCAAAATTTCCTTTGTTAGACCAGTGAACAGTTTCAAAGTTCAGCAGCCAATCTTGGTCATGTCGTTTGCCTTGTCAGTACGACATGGAGCTGCTGATTGTGGACTTCAATCCTGAACTGTTTTCAGAACCATGGAAAAGAAGCATTTCGAGCTACCGAGGCAAGACCATAAGAGAAACAGACTTTTTCTAGATGGAGGACCAAAAGGTGGAGAATGTGAAAGCCAGAATAAGGGATATCATCCATAACTATTCCCTGGGTGATACCGCAAACCGATGAACACTGACAACCATCTTGATTTTAACTCGCATCATCCCATTCAACATAAGAGGTCTGTGGTCCCCCCTTGAGAGAGCGGAGAAAGTTCCATCGACAAGCACAGGGAAACAAGAAGAAAAGAAACATGTGGTCAAAGTGTTGACAAACAATAATTATCTATGACGGTTCATCAAGAGTTGCGACTCTCAACGCAAAGCCAAACATGTCACAAACAGCAACACTTCGGATGAAGTACAAACATCGTTTGTTGTTCTTCAGTATGAAGGAAAGAAAGAAAGAATATAGAAAGTTTTACGCAACAACGAAGTCAACTGTCAACATGTTGCGCACTTGCTTCCTGAGACCAAAGCACTAATTAACCACATTTCAATTCAGATGTGTGGTGTGCAAAGTAAATTGCCTCGACTGTGACATTGTTTTACTATGGCCAAACTGACAGAGCTTTAGTTACGAGAATCAAGGAGCACTGAAGAGCAGTCCGTGTTTGCGACAGCAACTCAAAATGCTCAACATGCAAATCAGTTTCGCCACAGTATGGATTTTGACTGTACCACCATTGTTAGACAAAGTGCAAGACTATCACAGGAGGCTTTTTCTCAAAGTGTGGCATTCACAAGGGACCAGAATGCAGGGGACGAACATATAGACATCCCAGACATTTACAAATCACTTGGTTAATGTCATAGTCTCGCACAGCATTTGTGTGTTTGTTGCGTTAGTCAGCCATGCAAACGCGAAATGTGAACTGTTATATAAGCCGCTGCATTCTTGCCACTTTCAATCCGAAGAAGGCCGAAGCTTTTCGGTTTGTAAACATTGTTTTACGATTCACAAGTGAGTGCCAGAAAGTCGATGAATGTATTATGTCATATCCTGACTGCAATTTTAGTGTTTTTCCTTTAATTTCTTAAATTTCATTTATTTCTGATAGTTTTGCTACAGTTTTCCGCAACTTAGATTTGTGGTACAAGTCAAAAAGCATAAGGGGGTGCCTGGCAAAGGTGATGTTTACACCACTCAACTGACACTTTTTCTTACTGAGAAAGTCTTGTTTCTGGTACTGTTACGGAACAATCTCTATTTCCTTTTTTTAATTTGTAAAATCTAATTTTACATAGTCTTTTTGTTTGCATAAAGGTTGGTCACCTAAAAAACGAGAAAATTCAAGCTTGGTCTGATCATGTCATTTCACACTTTTGGCACTGTGCCAACATGTGCAAGTCCACTGAAACAATGAGCAATGAGGAAGCCCTGGAAAAAATGAAGGTGTATGTGAAGTTCATCTTGACTTGGCTTCTTAATTATAGTTTTTGTGTTTCATCATAGAATCCTGTGAATTGGGCTTCTGTTTTGTAGAACTGTTCTTTTGGCTAAATGATATGCTCTATTTATTCTTTAATAGAGCAGGTGGACTGGTTTACTCCACCATGTCTGTGATGAGCATGAATAGTCTGGAGAAAAGTGTGACCACGGGTAACTGAAAGATCACGACCTTCCATGGTTTGACCAGAGAGACAAAGATTTTTAAGCCCTTTAGAAAATTGTCCTTGACCCACAGCCTCTATCAAGTTTTAAGTTTTATGTCTCTTTCGGGTAAGTCAATCTCCACATTAAAATTCCCTGCAGACTTCAACTGCAAGGCTTTTTGCTTACTTAACTTTAATGAGTTTTATATTGCGTAAACATCAATGTGACATTTTCGAATGCGCATTACAATACTTTTGAAATAAAAATTTTAAAAAATGGGTTAAATTACATATTAACATATCGTGTAAAAATCAGGTAAATATATGTAAGACAAATTTGAATAAAACAGCTTAGAGAAGCAGCCCCCCCTTCAAACTCCCCATATCCTTGTGTCCCCTTACTTATAATCCCATCTGGATGTACATGTAAACAAAAGAGGACTCCAATTATTAGCCAACACCCCCTCCCCCACTCAACTTACAGGTACTGATTTATTTCATTACAGGCAAAGTCAAAATCTGTTTTGTATGGTGGAATGGTTATAATATACCTACATCGGTGTTTCACGCATTTCACTTTCTTCCTTTAGGCACACTGGAAGTCTCAAGTGCGCAAATAACATTATGCTGGCATACACCCCACTGAGACGCTCTTACAAGTTTGTGACTAAAGTGGTCTTTTTCCCTCCTATTACTTGTAATGAACGTTTTTGGTA
>OZ034967.1:35822663-35825163 GCA_964030785.1 Siderastrea siderea
TTTGTTTTGTTTCAGTTCAGTCTTTTTTTTAACATTCAGATTCATGGTAAATAAAATAATATGCCATGTCCAACAAATCTTCACACACAAAAAAACTTTTCTTTTCATTTAGTTTCATCGCTGCCTAAAAGTTTGGATGGAAAAAAAAAAGAAAGAAAGAACCAACGACCAAAAGTAAGAAAGAAAGAAAGACAGAAAGAAGGGAGGAAGGAACAAAGAAAGATATTGTGGGCGATATTACATGAAGAAATTTCGGCATCAGGCTACAATGTGTAATTTTACCAGTCGAACTGTTGACGTTTTGCCACGTTCGACGAAGCTAACAAAGCCTCGTTTCGGGGTTGCACGTTTTCCTCCCCCATCCCCGCCCCAGAGAGCTTGCTCGCAGGCCAAGGAATCTGTTGTGTAATCAGTAGGAAGTCCCATATCAGCTTCACTCGAGAACAAAGGCAGTAAAACACAATAAAGGTTTATACGCAATGAATGGATTCCTTGTCACCTGGCTTCTCTGTTAGAATCGACAGTTTTTCATTGGATAATAACAAATGTGCAACGGAAACGTTCTATGTGTGCTTTTAACTAGTGATTGGAAGCATTTATATCACATCTCTGCTGAAAGCTGAAGGTGCTCCATCATGTTTGCTGTTGCGGTATTCTTCGCAATTTTCTTCATTCAAAATCTTGACTGCGAACAAGTCGTCATGCGCCGCTGGGAGTTTCCACATACGGGTGGACAAGTGCTCAAGCATCTTGCCAGATACCAACACCTCAATTCAATACAAAGAACAATTTTATGTCTGCATGCAACTCCACCACTTCAAGCCACTGATCACAACCAACTGCTCTTCACTCATTTGTCTTTTTATTTGCTCATCACATCTACTGCCATGCACCAGCCACCATGACATTCCTCCTTTACTTCCATGCCGTTCTGTTTGCAACCATGATTATTTTAACTGCATTCAAAACTTCCTTGTCACCTGGCTTCTCTGTTAGAATCTACAGTTTTTCATTGGATAATAACAAATGCACAATTGAAACGTTCTATTTGTCCTTTTAACTAGTGACGGCAGCATTTATATCACATCTCTGCTGTAAGCTAAAGGCTAAATCAAGATGTTTGCCGTTGTTGTGTTCATTATAATTTTCCTTAAACTAGGCTGTGCGGATCAATTGTCTTCAAGTGCCGCTGGCCGCTACCAGATCAGGATAGATGAGTGTTAAGGCTGTCTACTACTTCAGTTCCTTACAGATAGCAGTTTTTTACCAAGACGCGAATCCAACACTACCAGCCACTCATCTACGTCAACTGCTCACTCACTCTTCTGTTTATTTGTTGATCGCATCTGCTGCTCTGCACCAGACACCACGACATCTCTCCTTTGCCTCCATGCCATTCTGTTTGCCATGATGTTTTTCAAACTGCCTTAACTACTTACAATTACAGTGGTTGGTGAAACATCTAAGGAGTTTATATCCGTTACCCATTTCTGTGGTTGAAATAATTCCCTACTAATATTTTTTTTGGTTTGTTTCGGTTCAGTCTTTCTTTAACATTCAGATTCTTGGTCAACAAAATAATATACCATGTCCAACAAATCTTTACGCAAAAAGTCTTTTCTGTTAATTTAGTTTCATCGCTGCCTAAAAGGTTGGATGGAAAAAAGAAAGAAAGAATGAATAAAAGAAACATAGAATGAAATAAAGAAGCAACGATACGTAATATCTATTAACCAATCAGCGGTTTTTGCGCTCTGTCTTACTGAGTACAGGAAAGAACTTGTGAGGCAGCTGGCAGGTCCTGATGAATATGGACAGCCTCCAGTTCATAAACCTCCAATGCCAGCAGTCTCACAATTTGTGCAAATCATCAATACTGGTCTCCACTGGGTTTGCCTGAGTACAACAGGTTGCCAAAATGGTTTGGTTAAAGTGTATGACAGCCTGGGAATAATGCCCTCGGCTACAGCCATCTGGAATGCCTGTCAAATGGCATACCAGAAACTGCAACAGCAAAAAGGAAGTAGTGATTGTGGCTTGCTTGCCATAGCCTTTGCCACTTCCCTATGCTTTGGTGACAATCCCCCGAGCATTAAGTATGTACAACCTCTTCTTAGAAACCACTTTATTTCTTGTTTAGGAACACTGCAAATGAAGCCATTTCCAAAAACAGATGAAAGAGTGTCCTCGCACAGCTCAGCGTCTAAAGCCGTGGAGCCAAAGAAGGTTAAAAGTATATTAACCTGTGGCTCACTCCCTTCAATACCCTTGTGTCAGTTTTTGAGGCGAAAGCATCTGACAACGACCCAAGACTAAGGAAACAGGTGAGGTAGTCTGCGACCTTTTTTTGATCTAGGGGACTATTTGAGGCAAACTTTCCTACACTTTACCCCTGGGATCGAATTCACTGGGAACTATGGTCGAGAACTGTGGGACATTGTTAACCGATGGAAGTGGACTAATTCTTTGATTAGTTTTTCAATAACCGGAAATGAGTTAA
>OZ034967.1:35830163-35855163 GCA_964030785.1 Siderastrea siderea
ACTTTGTTGGCAAAATCGGGTTGTCAATCAAACTTGTCAACAGTAAATAATCTGACCAATCAGAGATTGCACTAGGATCTAGTGCACAGCAAACACCCTGGAAGAGCAGCATGAAACCTTTGTTCACAGGCTCCAACCCCAGTCCTCTTCCTCAGTTGGCACTTGCAATGCAAAACATTAGCCACTCAATGTCCATGACCTAATGTTGGCAAACCAGGAACAACATCTCAACCTCAGAGTTCTGGGGGGCCCACCAGCCACCCCGTAAAAGTGAGCAGCTCCCGGCCGGGTTGGTTGATGGTTACTGTTTTGGTTTTTGAATTGATTTTCTTGCAGGAACAAGCCTCTTTCAAGTCCCCAAATTTAAAAAGTGCTTTGAAATGACTCCTTGCCACTCTGATTGAAAAATAGTTATCAGATTTTAATTTCACAGAAAGGAGATCTGCATTGTTTTAATTTGGTTTTTAAGTTGTGTTTCCATTCGTTGTTTTTACTGGGTCAGGATCAGGGGAGAACCCAACAATAGTCATGCGCTGGAGTTAAGGGAGAGACTTGGACCATTTTCCCCGTTTCTGAACTGGAACTAAACACTGAACTTTAATTTTATTTTATTTTGAATATTTCTACTGCTGTACTTTTTGCACTTATGTATTTCTTGTTGATAACATTTATTGTCCCTGAACTGAACACTGAACTTTAATTTCATTTTATTTTAAATATTTCTACTGTTGTACATTTTGCTATATTTTTCACTAAAGTTTTTCTTGTTGTTAACATTTATTAATTTGTTTGATTGTGTAAATTTGTGATAATGGTATCAAATTTTGTGTGTGTAAATTTCAAGATGATTTTTGTTTGCGAATTATTTAAATACTACCGTTCCTTGTTCCACTGGACAAGAGAAACGTGACTTCACCTGCCAGACTAAGAATTTCAGAGAACAACATTTCCCCAGTATGGAACGCACAAGCTCGTTTAATAAAGGGTTTTATTATCATGGCTCTTATTACCTTATTTGTACTTGTTTTCCTGCATCTTAATTTTCAGGCTTTTGTGAATTGAAAAAAATCGGTGACAGTGATCGATTAACCCAACATTAAGGCTAATTAACAACAACCTGGTCGCAAATTACAGGTTAATTTTAGCAGTGTTGTATTAAAAAATAATAATAAATTGACACAAGAGGAGGATTTAAAAAATGCGAGATCAAAAATCTTCTATGGCAGATTCAAGTGGTGGGAGACAGGGGGCAGGAAGTAAACAGGAGGCAGGAGAAGAGGGGGGCGGGAAGCGGGATTCCCAAGGTGGCGGGATACAGGATTTGAACAGAAAACCATTCTGTTCCTTATAATCAACCTGGCTTGCATGTAGAGTGAATAGCAAAATCAATTGATTACCATTATTAAATTCCACTTTAAACTGTTAAAAGGCCGTTCATTTTTAAGCAACTTAACTTCCGCTAACATGTTAAGGTCACTTCTGGTGGATAGTCCCAAAATTGGAAAAATATACCATTTTTTGGAAAAGTTATTTGTGACATGTTTAAACACTGTACTTTCAGTAACTGGTACTTTTTTTGCATTGTCTTTGCTGTTTATGTGCAAAATTTGCATTTTTATTTAATCAGTCTTGGCTTTTTGGTCCGTTGCTAGGGAGACTAAGATTGTTTACGTGTCGTTTTGGGGCTAAAAAGTCGAGTTTTCCGCCCCGATTTCAACAAAAATTAAGAACGAGCAATTCCAAAGACTTTCAAGGACTGGTGACCAGTGTCATCCACAGGGGGATACTCTGAGTTCAGTTACATAAAGCAGTTTTCGGGTGAGACGAGCGAGTGGTTGTTTTCACTTTTGCTGGTGAGATTCTTCAAGAAATATGCCTCCAAAAAAGAAATTTAGAAGTGTTGTAAGAAAGAAAAGAAGATTCACTGGTAACCAGCACACAAAGAAAAAAGATTTGAGCGAAATGGATGCGCCAACTCAAGATGAAATGTCAGAAAAAAGTGAAGAATCGAGCAGTGATGAGGATGGGGGTGAAGAACACTGCGACGAGCACGTGGAAGCGGCAAGTTTTAAATGTTTACCTGCATCAGTGCATAAAATGGACGCAAAGTCCAGCGATTCTTGCGAAGAAAGCACTGAAGAGGAATTAGAAAGGAACAATGGGTTTCGAATCATCGATATTAGCATCCTTGCTTCGATGTTTGAGTGTCTGCGATGCCTTGAATGTCAACAAAGCAGTGTTGTTTACGAGGAAGACCCGGACTCAAAGATGGGATTAGCCTCTAAGTTTATTCTGAAGTGCTCTTCACGTAAGTGTTTTTTTTGCAAGTCATTTTTTACCTCTGGTAAAGTTGAAAACGGCCAAGCTTTTGAAGTGAACAGAAGAGTGGTTTTGGCAACACGGAACATTGGTGTAGGACATCAAGGTCTCGTGAAATTTACATGTGTGATGAACATGTTACCCCCAATGAACGAGAACTCTTACCGTGACCACATGAAAGCTGTGCAAACTGCAGCTGAATCTGTTGCTTTAGAAAGCATGTCAAAAGCTGCAACTGAAGTTAAAGAGTTTTATAAGGAAAAGAAAGACGGACTTTACAACATTGGGGTGTTAGGAGATGGAACCTGGAGAAAAAGGGGATACTCTTCTTCTTATGGAGTGGTGACAGTAATATAAACAGTCACTGGTAAGGCCCTGGATTGTGAAGTAATGTCTAAGGAGTGTGGACAGTGCAAATTGTGGAGAGGAAAGGAAGGGACAGTTGCATTTGAAAACTGGTGGGAAGGCCATCAGCATGACTGCCAGGTAAATTTTGCTGGCTCGTCTGGATCTATGCATGCAGTGGGGATAGTCACCATATTTCAAGGTCTGTTGAGAAGTATGGCCTGCGGTACACTGACTTTCTCGATGATGGGGATAGCAAAGCCCACAACCTTCTAGTGCAGGAAGCTGTGTATGGAGTCACTCAAGTTAAAAACTAGAATGCGTGGACCACGTTCAAAACCGCCTTGGCTCAAGACTTCGTTCTTTGAAAAAGAGACTGGGTGCAACCCGCTTAGAGGATGGAAAAGGAATCGGCGGCACAGGGCAACTGACAAAACAGAGGATAGACAAGCTTCAGGTGTATTATGGAATGGCAATAAGGCAGAACAGTCACGATCTTTCTTGCATGCAAACTGCAGTTATGGCCATATGGCACAACACCAGGTTAACCGATGACAATCCAGACCACGACCTCTGCCCCCCTGGTGAGAATTCATGGTGTAGTTATCAAAGAGATATTGCCAATGCGACGTCAGATTATGTACATCAGAATTCACTTCCAGAGGCTGTTGCTGAGGAAATTCTGCCAACCTTTGAGGCTCTCAGTGATGAAAGCCTTCTATCAAAGTGTTTGCATGGTGGCACACAAAATCAAAATGAAACACTCAGTGGTATGATTTAGCAGCGTGCTACTAAGGAAACCCATTCAAGTTTACCAACAGTTGAGCTGGCAACTTTCCTGGCAGTTTCAGTCTTCAATGATGGAGCTACTGCCCTCATGTCTGTCCTGGACACCCTTGGTATCATCCCTGGCAGTCACTGCAGAAAAGCTTGTGCGAAATTGGACCACAATCGAATTTGACACTCTATAGAAAGAGTCTGAATGCCTCGAAACAGAGGCAAAAACAAATCAGAAACTGGAAAAAGGGTTATTCAGAGACATTAGAGGCATTAGAAGGACCTTCCTACGGTCCTGGTTCCTTCTAGGTGTACCAGAACAAGTGATAGGCATCATTTTCCCTGTTAGTAGAGTTTAATTACAGTTTCCTCATTTTTCGTATTTTTGTAGAATTTAAAAACAAGAATTGTGGTTTCTCAAAAACTATTGAAGATATCAACTTGAAATTTTCAGAGTTTTTAAGGGTAAATGGGCTGTACAATGAGCCACTTTGGAGTTATTTGGACATATCATTCAAAATTCATTGAGTCTTACTTGGATGCACTAAACGCATGTTTAGTAAAATTTCTTTGTGTGCACGGATCTCCTGACTTATTTCACTGTCCTGGCCCATAGTGGCTCATTGCACAGTTTTGGGTATTAATATGTCACATGCAAATTTGAAGGCTGTGCCTTTGGGCCGGATCGCACTAAAAAATTTTTTGGAAGAATTTGTTTACTTTGCAGTGAAAATCTGTCAACACGCGAGATTTTTAAGTGCGACCTCCAGTTAAAAAAAATCCAAAAATTGGAAAACCGACCAAACCTTCAAACGAGCCGTCGTGCTTGGGTGGGGCTGACCGATTTTCCAAAATCTTGTCTTAACAAAGGAAGCCGTCTGCAGTGATAACAGAACTTGTCAGGGAAATGACATTGAAGGTCATGATCGCACGCAATCACAAAGCGGGGGAACTTCGCTCAAAAACGAATATAATAAAACGCAATCACAAGGCTTGGGAACTTTGCTAGAACACTTTGCGATCATGGATGGATGTGGCTTTTTTCTCCGTTCAACACCCTTTTATCCCGCTTACTTCTTTGATCAGCAGCAGCAGCAGCAGTTTGGCCCCTTTATGAATGAACTGCATTCGCAGTTAAACAGGGGTGAAGGCAGTCAAAGCAGGCCAGGGAGTGCATCCAGCAATACAACGAGCTCCCTGACGAGTCCCGTTGCTGTTGCAAGCACATCTTCAGCATCTTCTCCTGAGTCCGGACCGGCAAAGAAAATGTACGATAAATGGCCCGAAGATGATCAGAAAATGCTAATTCGTCTTTGGGCTGATAATTTCGATTGCCTGTAGAGCAGAGAAGCACGAAAGGTCTGGGATGAAATCACGCGAGCACTGAACTCGAAATTTGGCATGAAGAGGACCAGCGATAAAGTCCAGAAGAAAATGAAGTACTTGATCGAACGGTACAAAGGCACCAAAGATTGGAACTCAAAACAAACGGGGGGCAATCCCAAGCAGTCAGTGGACTTCAACGAAATCGATGAAGTTCTTGCCTGTCGTGACACCGTAACTTTGAATCGTGTTGGTGAAGCAGGGAGCAGTAAACAGGCTGGAGAGGAAGCGGCCGCCGCTGAAGATCTTGTCTGCACAGACAACACGGAACAGAGAACTGCAAGGAAGAAAACAAAGAAAAGGGCAAGGGAAGACAACGAGCAGGACGAGGAACGCAAGTTTTTTAAAAATGCTCTCTCGGGGCTGGAAGCACAACGAGGTGAAATGAGCACCTTTATTGATAATTCTAATAGGAATCATGAGCAGCAACTGGCTACCATGAATGCTCTTGTCGGAGCTCTTACTAATTTTCTACAAAAACAGTAACAATCTAAATGGAAGAGACCATTGTATACTGATGTTGTAAGAGCGTTTTTACGTGTTACACCTTTGAAAATATTGTTACAGTTAAAACACCACGTCTGGGATTTCAATAACAAGAAGTTACATATCCTTGCTTAAATGTGCGATGAACACGATCAATTTGAACTCAAAACATATATGGCATGTCTAGAAAGCTATTGTGAGTTCTAAGTCTTGAAATAAATGTCAATGTCCGATAGCTAGGATAAGTTTTGAGTCATCATTTTATGCAATATAGTCTTTGAGAAATTCTCTCATGTCATCCGCGTCACGCATGACATTGGGCGCAGGATTATCGGGATGTGGATCATCTTCACCATCGTCTTCTTCCCATTCACCACGATTTCTGATACAAATGTTGTGTACCACAGCGCAGGCAATTGCATTTTTTACTGCAAAGTCGATGCTACTGTTGAAGCGCTTTTGAAGAATTCTCCACCGACTTTTAAGAACACCAAAGGTGCATTCTTCTTTAACTCGGGCAGAAGAAAGCTGCCTGTTTAAGTTAATTTCGTCAGGATCCCTTGTGCCTTCAGGGTAAGGCTTCATTAACCAAGGGCAGAGTGGGTAGGCACTATCCCCTAGTAGATAAGGACGTATTTCACGGCCATTGATAAGCGTTGCTGGTGCTGTAAGAATATCCCCGTGTTCTGCTCTCCTAAACAACGTACTGCGCCGTAAAACACGAGCATCGTGCATGCTTCCGGGAAATCCACAAGCAAAATCAAGAAATATCTTTTGGCCATCAACAACAGCCTGGATAATGAAATCATGCTGTTGACATCTACTAAAGTAATCCACAGCACTGTCCACTGGCGCCTTTATTCGCACATGTGACCCATCTATAGCACCCACAACATTGGGCAGATTTGTGAGATTTGTAAATGTCTGCATAGATGAATTTACTTCAGCAATTGTCTCAGGAAATTTGATGTGTTCATTGCGTACTTCGTAGAGGCCATTTACCGTAAACACCGGCGTATAAGCCGCACCTTTTTACCCTAACACTTCGCTCAAAATCGGGGGTGCGGCTTATCTGCGAGAACATCTGGAAAAAAATCTGTAATTTTCCATGAATCATCACCAAAATAAAGTCAAAAACGTAACGGTACCACGCCATCTTCGAGAACTCGTGTGGTAAATGGCCCACTGTTTCTCCGTTGTTGACAACTTTGATAGCAAATTTGTCAAAGCAATTATCAAACTCCCTTTCACAGGCGAGTTTGTCACCGATGGATGACTCCAAACCTGCATGGAAGCCTCGAACAGCTAAAGAAATCGCTAAAATTTGCTTTGCGAATTGAACGAAGCGACAACAGTTGTCACCAGTTTTCTCTCTTCTCATCGAATGCCTGGCTACTAAGCCACGATACGCAACCGAACGTCTGAACGAACTTCCCTTGCTCACAAATTTTCGGACATGAATAGTTTAATTGTAAAAAAACTGTAAAAGTTCATCGGGGAAAGCGGTCTTGTGTTCAAGTACGTTTTCATACCTTTTTTATACTTGTTAGAGCGGTTTTCAATTGAGTGTCGAAACTAATTCGCGTTTTGCTTTGGTTTTGCTTTACTTCGCTCTGTGATTGGTTAAAAAATCTCGAGCCACTTTCACGACCAATCAGAAGCAAAACTCAAACCAATCGCCACTTGCTCGCGCGCGTTTTCCCGCGCTTGGCGCTGGTTACATGTATTTGCTTCGAGTTCTGATTGGTTCATTGGGTAATTTGTGTTTGTTGTGATTGGCTGGGGTAATTACTTTGGTTTTGGCTTTACGACACTCATTTGAAAAGCGCTCTATAAGGATTAAAATGCGTGTTTGAGTCTTATTCAGACTACAAATTGAATCACCAATCCGTAGTGAAAAGGACTTCACTTCAACATATATGGTTCATTGAATGAAATGACTCGGCTATGAATTTTTGACCAAAATTTTTTTTCCAAATCTTAAGCTTCTAAACTCGGGGTGCGGCTTATCTGCGAGTGCGGTTTATACGCCGGTGTTTACGGTACTACATCTTGCACTGCCTCAATTACAGTCGATTTTCCCACATTAAACACTGGTGCAATGGTCAAATACGAATTTCCGTGGGCCAAGCGATACAGTCCCAAAGCAAGAACTTTCTCAGGCGGTAAACAATCTCTGAATTTCAAATTTTGCCTTTGTAATCTCGGACCCAGGATATTACGAATCACTACAAAAGTGGCCTTGTTTACTTGCAACTGTTGCCGAAAGTACTCCTGTGGAATTAAAGGGTCGTTGTAGTGGACGTCGAACCATGAATCTGCGGGTCGCAGAAGAGTCCATGCGTAGGGTGCAACACGCATTCTATGCAAGCGTCTTCTTCTTCTCCTTAAATAGGCAACATTCAAGAGTGTCCTGTATTCAAACACCCATCTCTGATACAGTATAAAAAAAGCAAACGCTTGCTGCTGCTGGATGCTAATAATCTGAAGAAGAAAAACTGCAATAGTGAAGCAAACGCCGATGATCTGATTTGGGTCCATGTTTATGGACAGTTCGCGGGAAATATGAAATCCGATCGACTTATCCGATTACTTTATCACAAATGAACTTCACATATGCGACCGAAACAAATTTATTACAATTTTGGATCTTCCGTTTGCGGTTTCAAATTTTTGCAATTTTTGGTCCGTCCAAATTAGGATTTTCACTGTAGTGCGACCCGGGCCTTTTTTCTATCTTGAGAAATTTAATAATAATAATAATAATTAATCTTTAAAGAGGATACTCCCATCACGTTGAGTGGTTTTCAGGGAGGTCCTCTATAACAAAAGAATAAAATAAAACTAAACATTATAATAGATACAAGCTAAAACTAAAAATATAAAAAGTTAGCATATTTCAGTTAGCATATTCACAGCAGAGACACCATATGGATTGATTGAAAATTTGTTTTCATCTTACAGTGAAACTGATCGAGGCTACACTTCTAGGACATAACAGAGGTGTGTCTAGTGCTACTGAGAAAACGGCATCTTCCTCTGGCAATGCCAGCACCTCTGGCCCATCATCCGCGAAGGAATGCAAGCTTGTCCCCAACCAGACTTACCAGTCGGACCTGTTTTCTAATACCACCCGTCATCGACATCACCCAAAGACAAAAGCCAAAATAGACTAAGACCACACAACAAACTGAGGGACTCGCAGACCACCAGAAGAGTTAAGATTGTGGATTGAGTTCAAGAATGAGTTCATTTACTGTTCCTTTTACGGAAGTGATCCCAAGACAAGTCCGATTAGGGTTTCATTTCATTTATTTTCTCTTTTTGAGTGATAATGAGTGGTATCCTAACCCTGTGTGAAGCCGGAGAGGCTAGTGCCCTTGATTTTGAGTCCTGTTTGTTATGAGATCCACTTGTTTATGATTAAAAATAGTCAAATAACAATACTGTTAACAAAAATACCCACTTTAGCTTAAGCAATATTTATCTCATGCTGTGAATACAGATTTTTTGCGAATTTGACGTGATTACCAGGAGATTCTTCTAAGAATTACCAGTGAAGAAAACCCTGAACTTAGGAGGAAATAAATTGATACATAAAGGCAAAATTTTACGTGTGTACTTTTTGTTGTTTGTAATGTACGCTTAACTCAATTCAACTACAATGAGCGACAAAAGTAGTTGAGACATTTTCTAAAATGTAATGGCGGTGTACTCAGTTTCACTTTTTGCTGTTCAGCAAAGATTTCCAAACACAAATCCCCCCTCCCCCTATCCAATGTTGTACCGGGATAAACGCTGGTTCCCACCTAGCAAATTCAACACTGTTTGGGGGGGGATGGGGGGTATATTTTAGTGGGTAAGGGGGATTTTAAAGCTAGGTATGCCAAAAAAAGGAGAATGTCTCAACACTCTTGACGCTCATTGTCCGAATGTGAAAACTTGGTATATTGGGAAAACAAAACGTTGCGTTACTCTGATTTGAACGTAAAATACGCAAATTAGCTCAATAATGACATTTATACCGATTTGCGTGACTTCTCGCTAATTAGTGCGAAAATAAAGTGATTTTTTCATTTGCACAGTGACGTCACAAAAGTGTGAAATTCATCTCGTATAGAGGGAAGATGGCTTTTACCGGTAAAATAAGTCCAGAAAGTCGTGCGTATGTCCTGTTTGCAATGAAATGCAAACGCCTGAGAAAAAAGGACATTATCGAGCAAGTTAATATATCGCGGGCTTCACTTTATCGAATTTTAAAGCAAAAAAAGGATGCGAAACGGAAGAAAGCGCGTGCAAGTGAGGACACCGTCTTTGGTCGGCCACGCAAACTAGGACCCCGAGAGGAGCGCATGTTGCTGCGAAAAATTCATCCACTGAGAAAAGCAGAAGGACAGTTTACTGTAAAGCGACTTATGCGAGAAGCAGGTATTAATTCCACTAACGTATCCTGCAGGACTGTTCAACGTTTCTTACGTTCCAACGGTTACAAATACCTACACGCGAGACAAAAAGGACTCTTAACAGAACAGGATATTGTCAAGCGATTAAAGTTCGCACGGGAGATGAAACGCGAACATACTGAAGATTTTTGGACAAAAGAGATTGCATTCTATTTAGATGGCGTAAGTTTTGTCCACAAATATAATCCCGCAGATCAAGCGCGTGCCCCTAAAGGACGAATTTGGCGTAAAGACGACGAGGGCTTAGCATTCGGCTGCACCGCGAAAGGCTCGCATTGTGGGACAGGGGGAAGAGTAGCCAAATTTATGGTTGCTATAACCTATAGGAAAGGAGTCATACTCTGTGAACACTACGATAAACTTAACAGGGCCTATTTTAAGGATTTAATTGAGCGAGAATTTGAACGGATGTTTAGGGACGCCAATAAGGGTACCTCGAAGCTTTTTATGCAAGATGGCGATCCCAGTCAGAATTCAGCGCTAGCACGTTCCGCATGGCAAGAGATAGAGGCCCAGCTGATGTCCTTGCCACCTAGGAGCGGAGACATTCATTGTATAGAATCTATCTTTCACATAGTGAAAAATAATTTGCGGGACGATGCACTGAAGAAGAATATAACTTATGAAACCTTTCCAGATTTCTGTAAACGCGTGGAGGACACGATCAGGTCCCTGGATAAGAAGATAATTGACAAGACGATAGAAACAATGCAGAAGAGAATAGAGTTAGTTATACAAAGAAAAGGACAGCGAACCAAATATTAAATGCGTTATTATCTGTGGATCATATATTTCAGTCTTTGAAAAGTGCCGTCTCTCGCGTGACATTGTAGCTCAGTTACGTCACTGTGAACTTGGGCGCGTGACCTTGCGTAATCGTTACATTTCCTTGCTTGAATGTGTATTTTATACTTAAAGTAATGGTGAAATTGCCAAATAAATCAAACAGATATGTAGTACTGTCTCTGTTTTAATATATGCCGTGAACAAAATGAATATATCAGCTATATTTCTCCAGTTTCAACGAGTAACCACGAGTAACCACGAGTAACCACTCATTAATAAACAACATTATCTGAACACTTATTGTCTTTCTATTTGGTTACTCGTGGTTACTCGTGGTTACTCGTTATCTCGGCGACGCTGTCATCACTGTCTCCTCCAAGAACCAAAATTGCAAAACACTTCGGGCATGGCGGAATTTCTTTCTGTTGCTGCTGTGGAATCTGCGCATGAAAACGAAATATTTTCCAGCGCACAGCCATCATCTCAGTCTCTTTGTCATCAACGGCTCCACTCTTGACGAAAATTATTTCATTCTTTCCTGTGGCGAAAATTGGCGTATCTTTGTCGAAAACTATGTCCTTTGCATAGTGTGACTTTGGAGCCGGCAAATGTACTAACTGCCCTTCCAATAATAACAATAGGTCATGCCACGGAATAATGCAAGGCGACCACCTGAAATCATTAAGAAAAATGCATTCTGCCTTTTCTGCGCCCACCCACGCGAAACTTGTACATGCGGGATTTGAAAAGGTATTAAAAATAACATTTAGAGGATTCAACAGAAAGGTTTTACCACAGTTAGCAACACCAATATTCATGATATTACGGTATTTTCCCCGTCCCTTCTCTAGTAAATCTTGAATACTCCTGCCATAATACTGAGCATCGATGCCGTTACATTCCAGTACCTCTTTAGCACATGTCAACCACTGCCCATAACAACCCTCCACGCACTGTCCTTCCTTCGCCTCATTTATCAGTTCGATTCTTGTTTTCGTCTGTCTGTCCAGTTGTTGTTTTGAATTCTCCATTTCCCAGGTAGTTTCCAAAACTTCAGCGACAACCTTAGCGCCCCTGTTAACGATAAACTCCGCCAGATCAATTTTCCCCTCTTGTTTCTGTTCTCTTGCAAGAGCAAGTAACTCTGTGCGAGACTTGATGTTCTTGGCGAGGATGATTTCGGAAAGTTCATAGCTTGTCATGCGTTTCCTCTTTGCCTTTCCCTTGGCCTTGTTGGATTTGCTGTTAGTTGGTGCTTCGATTTCGTCAATCTTTCCGTGCTCGAACTCGTCATCTTCGTCGCCCATGTCATCGTTTAAACCTCTCTTTGGTTGCTTACTGTTTGCTGCTAGTGAATTAGCAAAAGAAGCCCGGTTCGTTCTTGGCGGATTACTATTGCTCAGATCTGGATGGCCAGAACTCTGAATGTAATCTTCATCCTCTTTTGTCACGTACTGCCAGGCACTAAAATAATTTGCGTGGATAGCGGAGAAATGAACCGAGATTCCACACCGCTCTAACAAAAACCTCTTACTAGACAACCACCGTTGATTTTTATCCAACTTGACAGCCATGTGGTAGTGGATACCAGAATCAAGGTGTCTTTCCATGGAACAACACCACTGAATTATTTTGGCTGGGGTATCATAGAAAGAATGAACAACGGCGTCAACGAAAGACTGTCTTGTAGGAAAGCGGGCTTCATCTGCTTGACTGTACGTTATTAAGTACACTTTACGTACAGCACGAGCGTTGATCTCTTGCCGGTTTACTTCAGGCATCTCGGTACCAGTATGCTCCTGTGTTTCACTTGCCTCGGAGGAAGCTGAATCGGACTCATATCCCTTTATCATTTCCATAATGACTTCAAGAAGGGAAAACAAGTGTTATTATGCCTTGCGAAATTGATTGTGAACGTGCCGAAGACGACAACAATCACTTTGAAAATCGACAGTTGATACGACCAAAAGGTATCACACACAAAATTCGTTAGCTAAAAACTTGATTTTTTAATGCTAAAAACTACTACACATGACAATTTTCTAAATCTGTACTTTACTTGGCAGATATTTCCTTAATATAAATATCGTGAAGACATGATAGCACCCCGTCCACAACAAAAAAGGCAATACTGACAATATGACCACCTCGGACAATGAGCGACAAAAGTAGTTGAGACATTTTCTAAAATGTAATGGCGGTGTACTCAGTTTCACTTTTTGCTGTTCAGCAAAGATTTCCAAACACAAATCCCCCCTCCCCCTATCCAATGTTGTACCGGGATAAATGCTGGTTCCCACCTAGCAAATTCAACATTGTTTGGGGGGGGATGGGGGGTATATTTTAGTGGGTAAGGGGGATTTTAAAGCTAGGTATGCCAAAAAAAGGAGAATGTCTCAACACTTTTGACGCTCATTGTAGTCACTTCAGAAGATTCAACCACAGCCTTTGTGCAAGCGGCAACTAATGACACAGAAACGTAGTCTTGTATAGTCAAAGCACAGTTTTGTCAACAAGGTAACTTGCACAATTACTATGTGTGCAAGGCTTCAGAGGTTTCTTGCAAGAAGAAGAGGCCAGGCAGAAGAGATGATTTCATCACAGCTGGGTCAAAGAAAAAAAAACTAGCCCATCACAGCAGTACCACAGGAGTTTGGTGGCTGCTTTTCTGCAGTATTTAGCATCACACCCAGCACAATTTACAGAAATGAAGCAATTAGAGAACATGCTACAACTAAACGCATGAAGCCATATTTATTACATTTCTAGTGTAAGATAGAAAAATCTTTAGTGATTGGGCCTCAAGTGAAATTCAAAATGGCCACCATATCACCTTTGTAATTATTATGATTTATGAGATAACTGTTTGATGAACCTTGCCTAAAATGTTTGTCCTATATTTTCCTTGCAGCATCTAGTTTGCGCGTATTGCAGCCCTGCATTTTGTATTCCCATAATTCTCTTTGGGCAGCTTTCACCATGTCCCTGGGTAAAAAGTTTGCATAAAGGTTGTTTATGTTTCCCTAATGTGGATAGTTTTCCCTTCACATAGATGTCCAACTGTATGAGGTACCCAAGTTGTCTTGTATTTGCTTCTTTCGCATTTATTTTGATTTATTTCATTTCAGTGCTATTTGGTTACAGCTACTTTTGTTTTGTTTTAGAACTGCACGATTATGTTTACTTATTGGACCATGTGTGTTAACCTCATTCAGTTTGGAATAATTTTGGGAGTAAACTATTTTCTATAAGCTATTTGGAGGTTATATTCCTATTATTTTTCCACATAAAATTAATTTATGCAGGAATTCTGTCAAACATTACAGCTTGTAGAATGCCGATGAACCCAAAATTTTTGTACCTATGTAGCCTTTCATTCCACCTTCAAAAAATCTGCAGGTTCTTTAATACAAAACACTTAAATAAAGCAGCATATATTCCTCCATCAAGTTCATCCAACATATGTAGAAATTTGCTTTAAAACTCAGTTATTTAGGGTTAAGTTTTAACATGTAAAATGCTTCATTTCAGGTTACAGCTTTGGTATTATCATTAATTTCACTATAACTGTGAGAATTTCCACGTGCTGCATGGCTCTTTCTTATTGTCAATGAGAGTATAGGTCATAAAAACTGAAGTCAAATGTAACACAATCCTTTCTGGGGCCAAGGATAAATTTTGCAAATCTGTTGTGTTCTGCGGCTTTTGTAACAGAACGACAGCAACTCTGGAAACATTCATTGACAGTTCACAATCAGTAATCTGTAAATTTAAAGTTTTTAATTATACAACTGAACTTCTCAGAAACCAACTGTTGCAAACAACAAAGACTATTTGAGACTGACAGTGAAAACCTTGGAATGGCTAGAATCAGTCGTTGATTGACCATCACTTCAAAGGAATGAAAAGGAATTTCCACAAACTCAGAGAACTAATTCAGTGGGTTGAACACTTCTTGAAATGAAATAAAGGTCAGATTTGTACAAGTTTGCTTTCAAAGTTTACTTTCATTAAAACAAGTTCGCTGTGCATATTTGAAATGTACTTGTGAAGACATGCTTGATTTAATGAAATTGCCGGAGAAAACCTTTGCCAAGCAATATTTGTTTGGGTGCTTTTCAAGTAATAATTCAGATCTAGTATGTTTTGCTGTCGGTTACAAAAGCACAAAATCGTCAAGGCTGGTAAAAACTTCCCACATGATATTTCGATTATTTCACTCAGCAGTGAATGTTCTGGTACGTTGTGTTTTTCATTAATAATAATAATAATGATGATACTCTCTTGCTAATTGCAAGGCAGCACACATTTTCATGAAAACACTCATGCTGAAAGGCTTATAAACACCTAGTTTGCTTGCAATTTTCTTTGTTATGATAAAAAAAACAAATTGACTGTTTATCATAGTCTATACACTCTTGTGGATAATAAATGCCATAAAATAATCAAAACTTGCCAGTGAAACAAGTCGCCTATGGCTCATTCCACTTCAGTTTTGAACAATTTATGATATCATGTTTATTGTCTATGAGAGTGTAGACCATGAAAAAAAAATTGAGCACATTTACACCTGTACTTATGCTTTGTTTTTTGTGCCATCTATGCAAACTAAAATATAAACATATGCACAAGCATAAGAGACTGCATCTGAAATGTTTGAATCCAATCACATAACACTGGGCAGTTACTGTTTCAACATAAATCACTCGGCACTTACATTTCTCTTCCAATGTAGGTGTACACCAGTCTTCATGATTTGCTGGAATGCAATTTTACCCCTGGAAGAAATGATATGGAGAAAAGTATATTTTTAGTGAAACAAGAAGAATCTTTACATAAGAAACCTTAACAATGGATGACTACTTGTTTAGGTTCAAAAACTCTCCCACTTTATTTCTGTATTCTTGCCTCCCAAATCTATTGAGCATGTATGTCTCATTCAATACTGAAATGAATAATGCAGGAATAATGGTAATTTTACATGCAGTCAAGTTTAACTAGCAAGTTATCTCCTGAAAATGATGAAATTCCATATTTATTCGCCTGTAAGCCGATCCCGGCTATAAGCCGAGACCCTAAACTTGTAACACAGAATACTGACCCAATGTTGACAAAAAAAATTCAGGAAACTCTCGGCTATAAGCCGAGACCCAAAAATTGAGCAACCTACTCAAATAACACACAAAAAATATTGCAAAAATTTCCTAGGAAACTTACAAATTCAATTTGAAGTGAATAATAAACACGATCGAAGTGCTGACCTCTAAGAAGGACCTCTAAGTTGCTGATTAATAAACATGATCAAAATGCTAACCTCTTAGGAACCCTTTCCAAAGTTGTCGTTTGAATGAATCAGTGTGTTGAGGAATATTAATTGATCCTAATCAAAATATAAAACTCCGTAACAAGAACAGACCTATCAACAGTTACCATAGAACAGATACATCGCTCCAAATTTTAAAGATAGTTTGCGTTCACAATGCCGAAGGTACGTTGTACCTTGTACCCTCTTGCCTTTAAATTAGAAGTCATCGCAGAAGCAGAGGCTGTAGAAAATAACTCCGAAATCGCAAGACATTACGGCTTAGCGAGTCGATGGTCTGTCACTGGTGACATGCTGAGGAGTCCTATTCAATGGCGAGCTGAAGATGTCTGCCAGATGAAAGACGATGGGCCGCTACATCCCAAAATATCCTGAGCTCGATCAACAGTTGTTCAAGTGGTTTACGGAGCAAAGAAGTCAAGGTGAGAATTCATTTGTCATGTTTGTGTATTTTTTTTCAATGAAACCAAAATGAAAAGAATTCGTCACGCAACTTTTTGACTGTGAGTGTTGTTTGCATAGTATCACATTTCAACTCACTCGTGGGAACCAACACTTCTGATTGGTTAGAATCTTGCGGAGTCAAAACAATGCTGTCAAAACAAACTTTACATTCGGCTTGCTCAATTTATATTTTCCACAGTGAATTAAAAGTTATTGCTTGTGTCGTTTTAGGTATTGCCGTGAGCGGATTAATGTTACGTCTGAAAGCAAAGGAACTAGCAAATGATCCGAGGCCTCCCTCGGATGGTATCAAAACTGGAAGCGGCACCATTCCGCTGAACGAAGCAAACTCTGGCTCAACACCTGCCCGATGACTTGGAAAATAAGATCTGCAGTTTCACCGCTTCATGATAGCAGCCAAACAGCGAATGCAGTATCCACTGGCGAAAATCTTCAACATGGATGAGACCCCGATGCGGTTCGAACTACCTTCATTGCGAACCCTTGAGTCAATAACCAAACTTCAGTATATACATTCGCTCGGCTTATACATGAATAAATGCCAATTTCCTAACGTTGGAGAAAGTTTTGTTTAGTAAAAACTTTCGGCTATGAGCCGAACCCCCTTCTCTGGCCTAAATTTTACCTAAACATGGCTTGACTTTGTGTAAAAATCGCTCAGCTTATAGGCGAATAAATACGGTGGGTCATTTTTCCCTACTCTGTCTTAAGTTGTTTTTTATCTTGAGTTGTCTGTTAAGATTGTTTCCTTAGCATCTAAATTAGTATTATTTCCTGGTTCCGGATTGTTACGACTGGGTTCAGAGAAACAACATTGTAACATCAATAGCCTGTGCTTGATATGTTTTGCCCAGCAGTTTGGAAACCTGTTGTCCTATAGACTAGGCAAAAAACTGCATGGAATGGTATAGCAAGGAGTGAGATCCCTGAAGAGATCAACAGCTGAACTTTACATAATAAATATTGACAGAAATCTTTGAAAGTGACTAGGCTCATAGGAGGCTTTGGATTTCAACTATACTTATGTGTTCTTTGTTGTGCCACCTATGCATTACTAAAATATAAACATAAGCACAAGCAAAAGAGACTGCATCTGAAATGTTCGACTCCAATCATGTTACACTGAGCAGTTACTATACTTCTAACATAAATCACTCAGGACTTACATTTCCCCTCCAATGTAGGTGTACATCAGTCTTCAAGATTTTGCTGGTAGGCATTTTTACAACTGGAAGAAATGATATGGAGAAAAGCTTATTTTTAGCAAAACAAGAAGGAACCTTTTAGAATTTCATGAGAACCACCCTCCAAAACACATATCTTGTCAACCATTTCCCGACACAATTGATAACACAATTTCAAAACATTTGCAACAAATCCTGATTTTCTGGCTTTTCCTATTATTTTCCCTGGGGGATGCTTAAGTTTACTGTGCTTTAAATACATATAAACCATACAGTCAAACTTCTCCTTACAACTACTCTCATAAGCGACCAGCTCTAGTTATGACTAGTATATTTGCAAAACCCATTTGAATTGTCACTTAAACTCTGTAATTAAGAGCTCTTCTAAGCAACCACTCCTGTAAGTGACTGCGGCCACTTTTGTGAATTACCAACTGGTCTTATCCCTTGTTTTTAAGTTCTCATGAGCCAACACTCAGTCAACACAAAAGTAAAAGTGATTACAGTACAGCTCAGAGATAAGCATTGATAAAAATGCACTTTAAGCACACTTGTTTGAAATGCACCAATGCAAGTCTGTTACTGACTTCCACTTCAAAAACATGCACAAAGCAGAGGTATGTTTGAGACAGATCATTGTTTGCCCTTTGATCATTTTTTTGTTCTTTTTAATGCCCTTGAGTGTTGAAAATGTTGAAACACAAGACACAGAAAATGATCATCAACAATCTTCTATACACTGTAGTTTCTATGTAAACATCGGGTAATAATGTAGGAATTGGAGATGTCATGTCAAAGCGGCATGGAAATTTGCCATCACCACACTCTGTTAGATGGTAAAGCAACAATCGTTCGTTGACCTGTACTGTCGCAAGTTTTTCTGTGATGGGTGATATAAAACCATTAAGACTGCAAAACAGTCATATTTTTTGCATTGGTAGGTGGAAACGCAGGGTCTTTGAACAAAAGGTCTGAAGCAAGTATGAAATAGATGAGTGAGAAGGAGAGAAGGGGTGAAGGACTGTAAAGCAGTCTAAAAACTATTAACTTATTACTATGATACTATTGGTAACCAACAACATATGCCAAGCCTTCTGGTAAAAGCTCTCGCAACAGATGACTTTCTACTGTTTTATCACATGGTCACTAAGGAGAGCCCATCCTTGTAAGTGGCCCGCTCAAGTTGCGACAACTTTTCTGAATTCTCAAGCTGGTCGCTTATGAGTGAGAGCTAAATGACTGTACTTGAAATGACATGAACTACATCAGGGCGTACCTAATTGATGGGAATCAATCATCGGAAAGCTAATAGATTAATCTATAATACTCTATAGTACTCGATATTTTTCCATTGATTAGTCAATTTAATCGATTGAAATCGATAATCACAAATTTTTTTGTCACATCGATGAAAGTTGATAAAAAAAACGTGAGCCATATAATTTAAATTCGATCTCCTCGAACAGGAAACAAAATATAAGGGTAAAGCAGTTGACGCGCGAATGGTAAGAGACAATATTTAAATCTGCGCAATATTCGGCCAAACATCACATTACCTACATCTTTTTATGTTGCAATCCGATACACATCAAAAACGGGCACTAGCACTTCGCGAAATATCACACCTCTTTCCAATCATTCGTTGCCATTCCCGCAGAAAGAGAGGCCTTCACATCAACAAATGTTAAAATAAAATGACAAGAAATGTTACGCAAGGCACCAAAAAGCGTCTAATTTGAAAGTGTAAATAGTCAGCTTTGTTTCATTTGGCAGAAACAGTGAAACTTGCCCCAGGTGTGACGCAAGCGACGGATCAAATCTCAATTTTCAAACGACCGAACATCACATACGGTATCTCCGCCTTGTATTCTTTCTATTCTGAAAATAAAACAACAAAATTCGTCACGACCAGCTAAATGTTGCAAAATCCTACGAAGTTTTACGTGTAGAACGCTTAAAGAGAGTCTAATTTTCGTTCAGACTAAGCGAGAGTCAAACAGCTGTATCTCACAAGTTTGCACGTGTGTTTGATTTTGCGAGAGTGTCAACACACAGCTAGCGATGCAGCATGTCGAACGTAAATTCTACTCACCAGCGAGTAAAAACCTTTCCCTAAACATCAGCAAAAGAATTCAGCAATCCCTGCATCCAGGAGACAACATTAAACCTCAATTTTGAAGGAGTTTTCACGGACAGGACTGTCACAACTGTGACCTCAGCTCTTCACGCGCAAATGCTGCGAACTTCACTGGGATCTGGGACTAGCACTGCATGAAACAATGCATTGCGCGCCTTAGACTTGGAAAAATGTTAGGGGAGGGGAGGGTGGGTAACCTGCGAACCCAGATTCCAGCTGTCGTTTACTTTCGGCAAAGATAAACCACAGCCGGAATACGACTGCGTTCGTAGGCTACACAGAGGGGTATCCAGACGTTTCGTTTCATTATTGACGAGTGCTGTCTGGAAAAGTATCGCCCGACGTTTTTCTGGGGCGAGGACTGCACAAAAGCAACTGGGTGCGATATTCTCCTAATGCAAGTCCCGAGCTACAACAGGGACCAGGGACCGTTATCAACAGTTTTACCTTATCAGTAAAGTTTATTACAATTTCCCTCGAAACATAATACTATACTTACCAACGTTTTGTGATTCATAGGCGTGACATTTTTATCCTGAGAGTATCAAGATTTTTCGTAGGGGACCGATAATATCCGAAGATGTCCGACGATTTCCGAAGACATCCGAAGATTTCCAAAGACGTTCCGAAGACGTTCCAATTTTTGGCCAGTAAACCGATGCTTTGAAGATTTAAACGAGTATGACCATGTCTCCAGTGGCTTTCCCTACTAAAATCCGAGATTTCGCGAAAGTACGATAATTATTTTCTCGCATTAGTTCGAGTTTATTTAAATACTTTTTTTTTTTTTCAAAATGAGTCGGTTAAGGCTGTAAAGGCTCCAACTTTTCCACCAGGTGTGAGAAATGGGAACGCAGGCGTGAGTAGGCGTGAGATCCCAGTTTTCGATCCGCAGACGTGACAATCACGCCTTAGGCGTGACACTTGGCAGGTGTATAATACAGCTATTATGTCGCACCAATTTTTTTCAAATGATAATTTTCGCGATTTTCCGGTAGTTTTTTTTCCAAAAAGCACAAAAAAGGTTCCCGAAAAAAGAGCTACTGCCAAACTTACTCCACTCTCAAATTAATATATAGATTTGGCCAAGCCTAAAAGCGGAGCCCCCCCTTTTTTTGTTTGGTTTTTTTTGTTTTGTTTTTGTTTTTTTGCTGGCAGTTATTAATTTGTCAAAATACTCTCATTCAAGTCGTTAAATTAAAAAAAAAAAAAGAAAACAAAACAAAAGAAAAAATTCCTACCCACGCCGAAACCGGGATGATGGCCTCTGAAGCCGATTATTAGTCCATTAGGCCATGAGCGTTCAATGTCATTTTTGAAGTTAATTTTAATACTTATTCTTTCTTCGTGACAAGCTGCCTATCAGCATGAAAATGCTGGTGTTTTTCCTGGCAAAATGTGTTCGAAACGCCCTAAAAACCATGGTTGTGGACAGAACAAAAAACAAAGAGCGCTAGCTCTGCTATATTTGGCATCGAAACCGCTGTGAAAAACTGCAAACTCAACCAGTGTGCCGACCGAGTTCGAACAGAACCGACGAGGCAAATTTGAACTTTTCGCCTGAACTTTATTGCCTAATTTTTTTCGCCTAAATTGAACTTTTCCCCTTCCACCAAAAAGACAACTGAGCATTCTTTTAAACTTTTTTTTCTATTAACAAATTTGTTTTTGACTTTTGTTGTCTTTGCTTGTTTTGCTACCACGCGGATCAACATGCAATTTCGCGCCAAAAACACACGGGATTCAGCACAGGATTATGTCCAGTGTATGAAGTGTATTGGTAACCCTGTGGTGCGGACGGACGGACGTACGGATGTACGGACGTATGGACGGACGGTCACGTGACTATTACGTCACTACCAAAATTTCTTGGCTTGATAGGTTACCAAATTTCCTTAGCAATGGAGCTCCGCTATAATTATACAAATATCCCCTTTTGCATGTAATAATATATAGATTTAGCCAAGCCTAAAAGCGGAGCTGCGAAGGAATAAACTGGTGTTCGTTTCTCAAAAATAGTCCTGAAACTTTTCGGTCTGAAATACATTTCGGGGCTTTTTTTGGCTCGTTCGCTTTCGAAAAGTGTTTGTCAAAAAGCCTGAAAGTGTTCCGAATTGTCCTTCAATATTTTGGGGATCTGTTCTGTAAAACCGAGCTCGAAAGGTCGTTCTAGAGGCTGAGCACAGCTTGATTATTTTACTCACGAGCCGTCTAGCTTGGTGTTTGCAATGTTTCCATATCCTGTCATTAACTGTGAAGGCTTGTCAAATCTCCTTGGTTTATTGGCTGTTCGCTTGAATGAACTTGAAACGGCGCTCATTTACAAAAACAAAATAAAAATTATTCGACTGTTTAAATGGGTTATCTTCATCGCGTTCGGATGTTAACAAATAACATGAACTGCCACTAAATAAAAATGTTAGTCTGGTCAAAAATTTATACTGACATTTCACCGGCATTTTACTGGGATTACCCGAAATAAAGGATCTGGGGAGCTTCTAAGCACTTGTAATAAACTTATCGAAGAAATGTCGCGTAGGTTTTAGCAGCCGCGAAAAAATTCAAGCACTTTGAGGAACACACATTACTTACGGGATAAAATAGCTTTCAACTCAAAACTGCTTCGCTTATATTTCGTCCTCTAACTTGAGACCATCAAGATTGAAAACAAACGAACAAACACCGTCCAAACATTCTTAACTCTGTAAATGGTTTGAACCCAGGAGTCATATCATAATTCGGTAAATTGTGATCGTCCGGGTGAGTGTAGTCCTGAGAAGGACTGTTTGAGGTGACATTGACTGACGTTTCGACAACCTGAGCGGTAGTCATCATCAGAGTCAAGTGAACTGTAAATCGTCAGGAGATGTTATAAATCTCTGGTCGTTGTCCTGATTGGTCAACGATCTCGTGATGTTATTGGTCGTCTGTCAGTTAAGCCGTGATGTTATTGGCTGTGAAGACTGTAAACGTGATTGGTGCGTTTCGATCCGTCTTTTGTTAGTCAAATGTCCGTTGGTCTATTGTTAGTCAAATGAGTCAGTTTGTCTATTGTTTGTCTGTCTTGTTATTGTCGGCAATCAGTCGTTTGTAAGGTGCAGGTAGCTGTTGGCAACGGTTCAGTGGTGTTTGTTCTAAGTTGGTATACCAGCTTTCCAGAGTGATTCGTTGATAGTAGTCCGTACTGTAGGTAACGCATTCAGCAGAGTCCCAGTCGATTCTGTGGTTTGTTTTTAAATGGTGCTCGGCAATGTGATTGTTGATATCACCATTTCTAGTCGCTCGTTTGTGTTCAGTCAGTCGGACGTTCAGATTTCTGCCGGTCTCACCAATATAAGTGGCCTGGCAGTCGCAGCATTTGATTTTATAAACTGCTCCCCGTCTGTCGCTCGGTTCGTCTTTGTCTTTAACGTTCGTCAGTAGCTGTCGTAAAGTAGTGATAGGTTTGTGAGCAACGCGGATGTTGTAGGGTTGTAGGATTCGTGCGATAGTTTCAGAAGTCCCTTTGATGTAAGGTATGGTTGCAGTAGTGACAGGTGTCGCGTTAGTGTTCGTAGCGTTTGGTTCGGAGTTTCTGTAAGTGTTGTGTCTAATAAAGTTCCGGTTGTAATTGTTCTTGTTGAAAACGTTGTCTAAGTACTTGTTTTCGTCCGTTAAGCTGTCAGGTGAGTCACAAACTAGTTGCGCGCGTCTTGTCAGGGTCCGTATAGTCGTAGCTTTGTGAGAAGTTGGGTTGTAAGATGATTGGTCGAGTAGTCTGTCAGTATGTGTCGGTTTTCTGTAAATTGTCGTCCGTAGTTTGTTATTGTCGCGGGTAACTAAGCAGTCTAGAAAAGGTATTTTACCATTTTCCTCGATCTCCTTAGTAAACTGTATGTCGGCGTTTTGTCCGTTGAGGTGTTCGTGAAAATCGTCGATTTCGTCTTTGTGTACGGCTGTAAAGGTATCGTCAACGTAACGTAGCCAGAGTGGTAGTGTTCGTTTGTAAGTTGGGAGGGCTAGTTCCTCGATGTTTTGCATAACGATTTCTGCAACAACAACGGAAACTGGTGAGCCCATAGCTGTTCCGTGCAACTGTTTGTAGTGCTTGCCGTTGTACTGAAAATACGTAGAAGTAAGACAAAGGTTCAGTAAGTCCATTAAGTCGTCTGTAGGTAGCGGTAGTTCAATAGTAGAGTTGTTGATGGCGGTCTCAGTGCAGTCTAGAGCCAGTTGAAGTGGAATACTGGTGAACAGTGATTTCACATCAAAAGACACTAGTTTGTAGTCGTCAGGTACTTGTACTGTCTTGATTGCGTCAATAAAGTTAAGGTAAACAGACCTACCAAGTACTTAAACGAGACCCGACGCCAGCACTTCAACGCAAACTTAACAGCAAACTACTTGACCTCAAGAAAACTGACGCTATTGACATTCAACGCTACAACAGACTGAGGTGCCGTGTACCACAACCACCGAAACTTTACGGACTACCGAAACTGCACAAACCTAACATACCCATGCGACCCATAGTCTCATTCTGTGGGTCCCCGACTTACCAACTGTCCAAATACTTGACTACCGTACTGAAACCTTTGACCGACGAATCACAACACAAACTACAGTCGACTGAGAACTTTATTGACGCAATCAAGACAGTACAAGTACCTGACGACTACAAACTAGTGTCTTTTGATGTGAAATCACTGTTCACCAGTATTCCACTTCAACTGGCTCTAGACTGCACTGAGACCGCCATCAACAACTCTACTATTGAACTACCGCTACCTACAGACGACTTAATGGACTTACTGAACCTTTGTCTTACTTCTACGTATTTTCAGTACAACGGCAAGCACTACAAACAGTTGCACGGAACAGCTATGGGCTCACCAGTTTCCGTTGTTGTTGCAGAAATCGTTATGCAAAACATCGAGGAACTAGCCCTCGCAACTTACAAACGAACACTACCACTCTGGCTACGTTACGTTGACGATACCTTTACAGCCGTACACAAAGACGAAATCGACGATTTTCACGAACACCTCAACGGACAAAACGCCGACATACAGTTTACTAAGGAGATCGAGGAAAATGGTAAAATACCTTTTCTAGACTGCTTAGTTACCCGCGACAATAACAAACTACGGACGACAATTTACAGAAAACCGACACATACTGACAGACTACTCGACCAATCATCTTACAACCCAACTTCTCACAAAGCTACGACTATACGGACCCTGACAAGACGCGCGCAACTAGTTTGTGACTCACCTGACAGCTTAACGGACGAAAACAAGTACTTAGACAACGTTTTCAACAAGAACAATTACAACCGGGACTTTATTAG